>JAPQRN010000021.1:1614194-1629047 GCA_037367275.1 Coranthus polyacanthus
TTCTTTCTTTCTTTCTTTCTTTCTTTCTTTCTTTCTTTCTTTCTTTCTTTCTTTCTTTCTTTCTTTCTTTCTTCCTGAAATCTGGAAGTAGTTTCTGTTTATTCATTTCTTTGTTTTATCATCTATCAACGCGGTCACATCCTGTCCTCCACCAGTCTCTCTGTTTGCATTTGTTGTTTTGGTTCAAGGTTCACCAGCACAAACTCCGTCACTGTGATTATCTAAAAACATCACATCTTTAAGTCCTATTCTCTTACTTCCACCTCGTTCCTTTAATGAAGCCACATATTAAGCTGTGAAGGATGTGACATAACCAGGAAGTTCACTCTTATCTTATCTTCACTTAGCTTCAGTTGTACTTTTGCTACTTTGCACTATTTTTAAGTCGCTATTGTTATACTGTGTGCACTTACGCTGCTGTAATGAGACAATTTCCCAGCTTGGGATAAATAACATATATCTGAATCTGAATCTGAATGAACCTGAGGAGAAGGGTGGCTAGTTTTCAAAGTAAAAGTCACTGCATATCCGACCTTTGATTTTCCATGCTGAAAATACGTCAAACCTCCTCATCCTCGTCTCCTCTCGACTGCACTTTACTCTTGTCTTTCTTTTCCTGCTGTCAGTAACTTGATTTTATTTTTAGTTTTTTTTATATCTTCAAGCTGTGCCTTCAATATCGGTAACCTTTACACTATCCTCAGTGCGATATATTGTTCATTGTCAGTCCTTTCCGTTCTTTTTCCTGTGTCAAAAACATTCTTAAGCATTATGCTATAGCGTTAGTAGCTGAGAACATTTTTTTTCATGTTTGTCACTTCACACAAACTGAGGAAAACCTGTGTTAAATTGTGATCCTCTTGAATTCATTACAAACCCTTTGTAACCCTGTCAAAGAGCCACGGCGTTGCTTTTATTCAAAAACCATAACGCTGATGCGAAGGCCGTTTTTTCCAACAAGGGCTCTTTTGTGAGGTTTATTTTAATTTCAACCTTTCATTTGGCATTTTCTTGTGTCAAACAGAACAAATTGTCTTTTGACAATGCTTGAGTCTCACACTCAGTCGTATGAGCTGTAACCTTTAGTTGTTAACCAAAGCCACTTCATCAATGCCGTTCTGTTAGAGTGTCGGAGCTGTGGGTGTAAAGCGACTGTGAAAGTCTGTCTGTGCTCGAGCAGAAGACATTTACTCTAAACTAGAGCAGCTACACTTTGCCCATTTCAGTTTCTAAACCATGCCTTGGCATTTAACTACGCTTACAACTACAAAGTTTGATGTTTCTCTTAAATGCCCTCTTTATCCCAAATATTGTTTTTCTTACAATATTGCATCCTTACACTGAACATATTAAGTTTTCAGTTTCCAAAACTGTGCAAAAAGCACCGCAGTAATATATGCAGTAGACGACCTATTTGTATGTATTCATGTATGAATAGTCAGTTGTGACATCTTTAATACGCTTGACTGCCTTTACTGTATAAATCTGAATTAAAACCTCTTTCAACCCTGGATGTCATGTCAAACGCAGAGACTGCAGGACTCTTAACGGCAAAGAATAATGTTCTGTTTTAGAAAGAGTCTAGTTTTTGTCTCTTCACTTTTGTCCCTTGAGCTCAGTCAAATCATTTGAACACTGTTATATCGAGTCAGCTGCTGTGTAGCCGTGTATGGATTTGGAGTCTACAGTAACACATTCACAACACTTCTCTCTGTGTGAATGTCAGTGGTTGTTCTTATTATGCGTGTGTGTGTGTGTGTGTGTGTGTGTGTGTGTGTGTGTGTTTATTTGTGAAAATGTCTATTCTTCACCGAGCATCAACACTGCCAGGTAATTACTGTCAATAAGAACGTTTCCTTGTTCAACTTCCTTATATAGAAGTGGTTATTAATGGTCATTACTGCCCACTGACAACCTCCAGCGGTCAGCAGCAGGAAGTATTTGACATCTGAGCTCCTTGTTCAATAACTTGTCTATTTTTTTTTTTATCAGTATTATAACATTATAAAAGCACAATTCAAATGCGCAGTTAAAATAAAAGGTAGTCCAGTATGTAAAATGATCCCAAGTGGTCATTTGCATTAAACAGAAACCTTTGAACATTATTGAACCTTGACAATTCATTAACTATTTTTAGCTCACTTGTAAAAACCAATGTGTTTAACTGCTGTTGTGCTTTTGATACTAAGCTGTGTATTAACCGGAGCCAATAAAATAATCCTCAGTGCACCCTGGATATTTTGTGTCAGTCATATTCTTGTTCCTCAAATATAGGTTTTTTTAAAGTGCTGGCATGGTTTCAGTACAGTGTGAAACGCTACCCTGTTTGTTCTCAACAAAGAGATTTTGAAAATCTCTTCACCACCTTCACAATCCACAATTGTCTCCTGCTTTCAGCCGACAAAGGCCAGAGATCAGTGTTTCCTTTATGAGATGCAGCCATTCACGGCGCAGCCGTCGGTCTCATGTTCACAACGTTTCGAGGCTGCCAACACACGGACTCGAGGTTCATTATGTAACGAAGTCTGTTGACTTCATGATGACGTCTCTTCTTGGGTTTGTTGTCGTGCTAAGAAGTCCGCTCTGATACCTACACCCCAACGGCAGCTACACAAACACCCGCTCACGCACACACCTACCCAAAATACCTGCTTCCGTCTCAAGAAAACATACAATGTACCCATTTAGCAGGAGAATAGAGTTACACTGAGAGAGAAAGACAGAGCATAAGCGAGAGAGGGGGACAGTGGTGGCGGGTTTAACCTGATCTATTAGGTTGCAAAAAAATAAGGTGCTTCTCTACTGGCAGTATGCCACAAACACACAAAACACACACACACTCACTCTACGCTACTGAAGTTGACCTGAACCAATGGGCCAACAAAAATGTGGAATTTGATTTCTTTAAGTAGATCCAGTTAATTCACTGATATGGTCAGAACTTCTGTGTTTATTAGTGCTGGTATGTTGTGCATGTATTTCACACTTATAGAATGAGCACACAGCCTTTAACCCTCGTGGTGTCTTTACTTTTGAGGAAATGAAGGATGTAAATATGTGAGGTGAAGTAGCATGTGTACTCAAATTTTTTAGTTTTTGTTGTTTATCACAGAAAATAAGCTAAGGCCATAGAGTTTCAGGTAGAAAAAAAAAGTATACTTGTACCTTTTTTCTTTTTGTAAAAATTTGAAACGGGTCAATCTGACCCAAATACCGTACAAGGGTTAAAGCTGCAGGAGCCGAAATCAGGGGCAAAAAGGGCAGAATTTGAAAATACACACCTTGCTTCTGCAGCTTTCTCGTCTCAGTCCAAATCAAAAGATGAATGCAGATGAACAGACGTTCGCTGTGGTACAGGGAAGACGCTTTTCCAAGCTCCTGTGTGGAGCCACGGAGTCGAGCAGTAGAGTCGCTTCTGACTGAATCTTAACAGCGATCGGTATTTACAGCTTGTCAGTCACATATTTAACCTCGCTACCTGCTTGAAAACGCCCATGATCGGCAAACGCATCCTGTGACTGAGTAGATTCTTTACAGCCCAAGAAGAGTCCACAGAAAGGAGTAGAATTCTTGTTTCCTCTCAGACAGCTTAGATCGCAATACAATGAAACGTAATTGTTGCCCAGTGACTCCAAAAGAAACTATCAAGCACTGCAGCTACGTAGGGGTATCCTACTGTCAAAATGTGACCAAGCGTCAGTATGTGATGAGTTGGAAGTGAGAATATATAGGAACAACATGACACTGACTTTTGTGCTTTGTGTCTGCACACTTTCAGTCTCGATCATTTACGGGTTCAGTTTGTAATCTTTAGTGCCATCTAGCGGTGAAGTTGCAAGCGACCAGATAACCCCTCACCTCGCCCTCCCCTGTGGTGACACAAAAAAAAAAAAACCATGGAAAAGCGTTTGGTTTGTCTCTTCTGAAGGGATATTAAACCTGGGCCACAGTCAGACATAACAGGTGCATGTACTTTAACTCTGAATGCCACCCACCGTAAAATGGAAGAAAGAAGAAGAACAGATCCACCTGAATTTTACATGCTGAACTTTAAATAATAGTTTTGTGGGTTAAAGAACAGTTTCACTTCACGGCGTGATCTTTTGGATGTTACTCCAATTCACTAATGTACAACAATCTGCGCTAATCCCAACCATGCCTCTTTCTTTCTCCATTTAATATAATTTTGCTCCTTTACTTGTTGCTTATGCTCATATTCTTGGTGCATTAATAATCACATCTGACTGCTTTGCCTGTAGCTGCTTGTATAGACACAGAAAACATGTGCTGATACAGCAGCTTCTACAGAGAGTTTAACACAAAGTGGCAGAAGCACCGGCTGGAAGAACTGACTCAAGCTCTGCCAAAATATATCTGAAAATCTCACATCAGATGGAAAATCAACTGGTATCCATGTAAATGTTGAACACTGATACATTGCTTAACAGTTCTTATGCTAATCTAGTGATTAAATGTTAACTGATTTTAGATTTTTAAACAGCCGACGGTGCATGTCTGAATAAAACGCGTGTGTGTTTTGTCTACAAATGATCACGAAACATGACTTCTAACTGTAACCTAATCTCAACTTTTACATGATTAAAATTATTCTCATGAAGGGGATCATACAAGGTGGGGCCAGTAAATAATCGAGAACACTTTTTCTTGACTTTTTCAATACGTGATTGTGATTGCGTTGATACGTGTCCTGTCAGTATTATGAGAAGTGGCTGAGTGTGGACGCGTGGTGCACGGTTCTGGACTTGGTTCGTAGTGACACGCTGACATATTAACAATATGTGAACAGATTGTACTTGTCCATAGTCATGCAGAAGTCCCTCGTTAGAGTCACTGTTTGTCTTGCCTGTTCTGGGCTTTTTAGTTAAATCAATATTCCCTTTGGTTCACAGTCAAACATATGTAATAGGTCACAATAATGCACCTTAATGTTGGATGCCACCTGCTATAAAACAGAAAAAAGTCCATTCTGATCCTCTGTAGAAACACGATGGACTCGACCGGCTGCAGAAACAAACAGCTCATTCTAAGGTGATGAAAACACAAAGGCACGGATTTGCATGTGATTATACACTGATGAAAACATCATTACGATATCATATTCCATTTCTGCAATCATACCCTCCTAAATCTTACACACAGGACCTTGGCTATGGGGCTTTGTTTTCCGCACTAACGGACCGCAACTTGGTGCATCAAACTACAGCAGTTTACTCACGAAGACGAGGCGTGAACGCTGTGAGGGAACACGGTACAGGTAAAGCTGCTTGCGTAAGACATCCACCACCAATCTTATCTGGACTGAAAATTAAGCACTTACATAATATCATTGTGTAATTATGGAATCTATTTGTAAGCACAGTAGAAGGAATGGAATGAGGGTTTTTTTTTTTTTTTTGTGCTGCTGATAATCCTTTAGCGAGCGCTCGCCAAAATGGCTTAGAAAACAATGCAGTAATGCAAGTCCCCCGGCCAAAATATTCAGCACTAAAGTTACTCATTTGCTAAACACGGCTTCTTATCTTAGTCTATGTTTAATAATATAATAATAGCTGTTATTTTTTACAAAAGCTGCTCCTGTGTGCATTTCAAGTGCGGACAAATAACATTTAATAAAAAACTATTGTTAAAACTAACCCTAATCCACGAAGTGCAAATGCAGATTGACAAACTACACTATCATTTAATGGATACTATTAAGCAGCTGACTACAGTCCAGTCAAGTATAAAAAAACTGTTTGTCCTTTATGTGTCTTGTCAGGTCTTTACACTTTTGATAAGTAACTTTCATTACATGAGGTGTTGCCACTTCTCTCTGTTCTTTGATCTTGATCCAAACTAAGTGTCTTCCAGTTGACAATGACGCCTTATTAAGGAAATAAAGCGTGTTTATATTTTTAACCACAAGTTAACTGGAAGTTCAGTTTTGTTCTGCCCAAGTTATTCTCCTGTGGCCACTTTGACTATTTGGGCTGTTCCCATCCAGTAAGACAAATGAGCAACAAAAACGTTTTAAATTGCGAGTTTATGTAACTTCACAAAGCAAACCAGAAAAGATGATACAATCCAGGTTTCAGTCAGTGTCAGAGAGCAGCTAAAAAAAAGGCCATCAGCCTTAAATACTGTGAAACCATAAGAACTAAAACCAGACAGTACAATGGACACAACTTGGCTGCATAGGCTTTTAATGAAGGCTCTCCTGCACCTGAACGCCTCATTTACAAGGAAAACTGAAGTTAAGGATAACACAGCTTCTTTAACCAATTAAAGATCCTGAAAACTTCAAAAAAGACTCAATTAAAAGTTAGGACCATTTTATTCGAGTCAACTAATAGTGGCGTCAGGAGATATTTCTCACATACTTTACACTGAGCTGGAAAGAGTGTAAGCAGGTACAACATATGGGGGGGGGGGAAACATAAAAATGAGGTGCAGCTGTTTCAAAAACTCCACATAAACAGTGAATAAATGTCAACATTCGTGTAGTCAGATGACAGCCTGTTGTTTGACTGGATGCAAACCGTAAAAACCAGTCCTTCCACTTCTTCCGCTGCTGTATTTTACCGCCTTCAGCATCAACTTGTCCTCACTTGTCTTCCTTAAACCTGACTTATTTGTCACCTGCAACACAGTACTATTGACTTTTCATGCCTCTGGATTTTCCTATTTCTTGCTCTCTGCTTCCCCAACTTCTCTCTCTCTCTCTCTCTCGCTCTTATTTCTGTCTGTGAAATCCTGCGTGATCAGCCTTTCAGCTTTCAGTCGTGACTAACTGGTTTCAACCACTCGGATACGTGTTTCCATTATGAGAGGCGCTCAGTGTGACTCAAGCAAGGTGACTTCCCCACAGAATACTGTCAAGTGACTCATCTTAAACATGTGACGATGAACATATACCTGCCAGCAGGATATTGCACCTAATCAGGATTTCAGACCAATCATTTTTGCTTTGCTCTTTTATCAGTTGTGACTTTGATGTAGGCTACACTGAAAGATCCGGTTTCCTCAGAGTTATTCAACTTCAAATAAAAGGTATGAGTGGCAGGTGCCTCACTGATCATTCTCCATCAACACTGACTTTCAGTACCACCCAGTTTTTGACTGACACGTAATAGATGGGTACTGCAAACATATGTCAGCACTGGCGTTTCAGTGATGTCAAGAAAAGATTAAAAACTAGAACCACCAGTTTGACTGACTGTCTGTCAAGCATCGTACTCAAACGCGACGCTAAATTAGAGCATAGGTTCAGGGAATTTTACTTTTACTTTTATTTCTCCATGTGAGTCGGTCTTGATTATTGTTGAGACACAACTATTAAAATGATCAAGTTAATATATTTGTCACCCGTGTCACCTTAATCCAACTGTGGCTTACATTAGCTAGTATATCAGCATTGCCTTCTCATAATGTGTTAGTCAGTTCAGTAGTTCAGCTCAGTGTCCTGTCAGTCCAGTGTGACTACTTTTTTTCCGTCAACCTCATGACCGGGACAGGCTGTATGTAAATGAAATCCCTTTACAATAAGTGTCAGCCTTCGCTCCGCACAAAGCCCATTTCCTTATTCAAATACCGCAGAGTAATGATGTCAAACAGACGCTGTTGCTTCGCGTTTGGTTTGAGCACCTACACCTCGCCCTGTTAAGTAAATATTAGATCACGCATTAGCGTGAATTTCTCGCGGATGTTTACGGCCATCGCAGCCGTCGCACGCTGTCACTTGTGACTGACCCAATTGCTCCTTTCTTATGGAGCTGTACTTGTTGAAAACGTGCAGTCCTATCTTTGTTACACTCAGCCGCAATGTGCAGTATATCATGTGGCTGCCATGAACATTTGAACTTGGCACGCCACCATTAACACAGAAAACTATGTAGGACAGACAAGATCAGACACATTCTCCATTTATCTATTAATTTTGTCGTATTGCTCAGGGGAGCAACGGCAAAAATGATGAATCCTCCTCTGTCTCCTTCATGTGCTCTCTGTTCCTCTGACTTTGGTGCAAGAAACGTACAGTGCACACGGTAAGCACTTAGTTCATACGACCCACGTTTTCGAAACAGTTCTATGGATAGAAACCTGATGATTGATGATGAGTGTAGTAACTTCCAGGGAAAGGCTACGTTTGCTATTGTCAGCATCAGATTTCAACCGTTTTTTTCCAAGGAAGTTTTTCTGGAACTCAAAACTTTTGTGAACTCTACATCTATTGACTCATAGTTACCGAACGTCTTAGGAAAGCGATGGCAAATCACAGGGCCACGCGTATCACACGTACGGGATGTTAGAGAATGTGACCTCCACCTAAACAGACTCTCTTATTGAAAGGATAGGATTGAGTGGTTATATGTGTATATGTTGAGTATAAGTTTGTAGAAGTTTATCTCAGGGGCCTCCCGTTGGCTCCTGGCAGTTTACTGAACTTGGATCTTTTGGTGGCTTCAGCTGCACGTCGTGCACAGAGTGTAATTAAATAAAAAAAAAACACAGTGTAATTACAAGTGCAGAAAATAAAAAAAAACAACATGAATATTTTCTTCCCTGTAGGGTTACGATTAGGGTATAACATGCAGCTAACATCAGTCGGACATTTGCAGAGATTATTTTTAGTTGTTGGGCTTCCCCATAATTTTATTACATAACAGAATTAGCGCGGCGTGATCTGAAAACTACTTGCGTTGTTATTTAGCAACAAAAACGTAACGCGTAACTGTAATACAAGTCTAAAGGCAGTCATCTCCATTGGTGTTGTATAATTACTCGATCCCACAGCAGATGGAGAGGCTCAGTGCGCGCATGCGTGTCCACGGGCGTGGATTTCAGAGGAGATTCCACCCCGTCAGTGTTTAGAACACATGCACTTGTCGCCCTGATAAAAACAGGAGAGAGACAGAGGATTTTTATTTTTCAAATACTAAATTTATGACCAACATTCATGCTCTTTGGCTGGTGAAAAATATGCTCGGTGGGGTTTTTTTCATGGTTTGCTGTACATAAATAGATGCATAAAAAGAATGTAACCAGAATGTAAGGAATGAAGTGTTGGGGGAAGAGGCCCGCACCCCTCCACTAAATGTTACACCCCTAAACTTAAAACGAAACCTACACCCATGTGTGTATCTATTACAATAGGACAATGCCATCCCATGTACACACATAACTAGAATAATCTCATGACCTCTAAACCCTGGGATGATGTTGTGTGACTATTAAACTGTGATTATGTTTTGGGGAGAGAGGGAAAGGTGTTAGCCGTAGTGAGCTTTTACTTGGATTGGGGTTGCAGCCTTCGTGTAACACACACTACCGCACAAACAGAGTCAGAGTGAGTCTCAGGGGAGGAGAGCGAGGGTTTACCGTTTCACACATCATGTGATCAGGAAAGATTGTGTCAAAGATGAAAGTATCGGGTGTGTGTTTCCAAAAATGCTGCAACTGACTTGACTCTTATTTTTAAGCCATTTGCACTGTGGAACAATTATTTTACACGTAGCGTGGAAATAATACTGATTAATCATACCAGTTACTGACAGAAAACCTCTCTCTGGGCAATTTTAGAAACTCAGTAAATGTATTTCATCAACGCGCTGCTGTTCTTTAAATAAAGACATTATCTAACTTTAGAAGTTGGGGAACATTTTGACACAGTTTTGTGTTTTTGTTTTCGCTCTGCTGTTAATTCACCAAGGCTTCAAAGTAAAACCGGATTTGGGCCAGTCTGCCTTCAAAATAAAAGCATTATCCGGCGTCAAGTGGTTTATCTGTAAAAAAAAAAAAGAAAAAAAAAGGAGAACAGACCTGACCTTGGTGACCATGAAATTTACAATACACCTGTACGGAAGATTGCTCAGTAGTGTTTCCAAAGAAATGTATCTGTAAATCAATGACACCGTGAGCTCTAAACTTCCTCCTTCCTCTAAAGGAACTCTAAAGGAGTTTTTAGGCTCATAGCCTTTGTCTGTCGCGCTCACAGAGATGAAGTTGTATCGCGTTAAACTGACAACGTTTGTAGCATTGTAAAAGAAGAGCCTATCATACACAAAAATGCATTTGTAATCTAAGTTTTATTGTAAACTCTGAAACCTGTTGATATCATTTTTGGAGTAAAATCAACAGCAGTACTCTATCTGACAAATGCAAAATGGAAAGGCAGTACTTATATAAATGGCATCCACGTTTTGCTGTCTCAAGCTCTTTCTTTGGGCCTTTAGTTTGAAATTCCAGACTAATAGTCTGTTAATACCTGTCGAGGTCGAGGTTGACAACGGAGACACAAAGGAGGGGGGGAGGGGAGGAGAAGGAGGAAGAGGAGGAAGAGGAGGAGAGGAGGGGGAGGAGCCTGTCGCTGGAAACCAATGACACGACAGGTAGCAACAGGTGAGGACCACGCACACATATACGCACACGCACACTACACACTACACCACACACACTCTGATGGAGAGAAGAGGTGGCTGCTTGTGCTGAAAAGACTCCTGGGATTTCAGATCCTGCCTGACATGACAGGGAATTAGAGAAGCGAGGACCATTTCACCGCTCCGGAGAGGAAACGGCTCCTGTTTGTGTGGATTATTTACTGCGATTATAGCTCAGACGACAGAGGAAACTGACTCTACAACCGCAATAACTCATAGAAAGTGCGTGCGTGTGTGTGCGTGTCGGCGGTGAGTTGGTCTGTCCTCACGGTCCTCACGGTTTTATTTTAGATGCAGCGCCGTGCTTTTGTTCTATTTATAATTGTCGTGACTTTTTCTGTAGATTATTGATCTCGTCTATCGTGTCGTTGTTGTTTTGTTTTTTTTGTTGTTTTTTTTTTTTTTTTGTGAACTCCTTGAACTCCACTTGTGTTTGTTTGGCTCAGTGGCACCAAAAATGTTATTCTTCTCAAGTTTTCTATACGAAACCGAGATATTTTTGATGTGATAGAGTTTTGTAAAAAAAAAAAAAAAAAAAAAAAAAAAAAAAAAAAAAAAAAAAAAAAAAAAAAGCCCGTAGACGGTGTTTAGTTAAAGAGGGGCTTTTATACAACCCCTAGACTTGTCACGTTAATCCCAGAACTGCTGACTACACCAGCACCATGATCAGCTCAGAGGGCCTGCGGCCGGCCACGAACGGCAGGAAGCCCCTGGGCAAGCTGGCGTCCCGGCTGGAGGAGGTGAAGAACCCGTGGCGACAGGTCTCCACGCTGGAGCTGAGCCACAACGAGGCGGCCCGGCTGGCGACGGACGCCCTGCTGGAGCACGGAGAGAAGGAGTACCGCAGGGTCCTGGCCGAAGAGAGGGAGCTCAACTTCCTCTCCCCGCTGGAGATCCGATACATCACCCAGCATGCGGCCAAAGCGGGCGGCTCCGAGAGCAACGGCACCGGCCCCAACGACCGGGACTTCGGGGACGGAGACGCCGTGTCCGAGCTCACCTCCGGGACTTACTTCCCCATGATGTCCGACGAGGAGCCGCCGATGCTGGAGCTCGGATGGCCGGAGTCCCCGGTGAGATACGGACCGTCTGAGACGCAGATCTACTTTCAGAGGGACAAGTCTCACAACGTCAAAGACCTCATCAGGTCCCTGATCAATAAAGCCAAAAAGGTAAGAGGTACATTTAATGTGGCTCTTTGACCTCATAGGGTCCCATAGGATATGAGATCTGCACAAACTGTCTATGCCTGTTTTATCCTCATGAGCATGGTCATTATTATATAATTCTTCTATAATTCTTCTTGAGGAGCATTAAACATGCAATCTTAAAAAGCCAACATTTGCTGGATACTAAATACAATTATTATTATTATTATTATCATATTTAAACAATGCACAAGGGTGGTTATTTGAATGAAAGTTGCTCCTAGGTTAATTGTATCATCTCTTTAATTGTTAGTTTTCCAGCAAATGTACTTAAGGATGTATGCCAGTGTGTTTTTTGTTTGGTAAACCATTGGAACAAATATTTAGAAGAAATGAAGTTAAAAATAACTATTTCATTATGATTTATGGATTCATACACTCCTATAACTCTTCAAGAGCAGCTCTTCGGGCCAAGAAATGATATGTAGAAACAAATAACTTGATAAAGAATAATTTATACCTTGCCATTTGTTTTTCCTTATCCCCACCTGAGTGCATTCATTTCAGTCTCAAGTGGCTTCCACTTGGTTTGCTGACAAACAAATATCATAGGCCACAGTGGGCCCGTCCTCCTGCCATGTTTGATCAGCTCTTATCTCCACTGAGTACCAAGGCCGACAGTCTGCTCTGTCACTCATTTAGCAGTAAACGTCAGTTCACAGGCCAAAAACACTCTCTAATAGCCTGCTTTATTGCTGTAGTCACTTCAGTTCTTATTCCTAAATGGGGCTGGTGTTCTTTAGTTTGCGTCATTCAGCCGTCCCATGATCCTCAAACTAATCACAGTTAAATAAGAACGACAGCTGATGCATTGGCAGACTGTCCAGCACACGACGCATGAGTCACCTCTCCTCAGACACTTCCTTTTTGTATAAATAGATTTGCTTTACATCTATGTTCTCTGAGTGTGTTGCTGTTAAAAAGTGGAAAGAGTTTTACGCATCGTAAGTAATATTTAAACAATCCCAGCATCACTTGTGCTCCAAAATGCAGAAATACAACCAGTCGGAGCAGCCGTCCTCTCTTGGCAGTATCGCTGACCTGTTTCTCATGTTTTTGCAGAGTCAGCAGGTTTTAAGATCAAATGACACTCTGAATGCAGCTCATCAGTCAGTGAATGTAGGTCATAAATAACTGTCGGCAGAGCCGGACGTTCGTTTGTTTCTTATCTCAAGGTCAGATGAACTTTGACCTCACTCTTTGACTTAGAATTTGCAAGTTCAGGACCGTAAAGGAGTGTGGTCTGCAGTTGAAGAGGCTTTATTTTCCTTTACCATTTATTTTTTTTATTTTCTCGTATATAGGAGGACTCACCTGGCATGACAAGCGCTATTTACACACTCCTATTCAAACTTTATTGAGGTTGTTTTAATAGTGTGCACGCATATGTGCATATACCTGTGAGCTTGAACATCTCTGTACCTGTGTGTGTGTGTGTGTGGGTGTATTTCCGTACAACCACAGACGTTTTTTTTGCTCAAAGTGCCTGTTGATTAAACCTGTAACCCTCACAGTCGCAGTGAAGAGGCCCACAGTCATGAAATGTTCATGGGATCGCTTATGCTAACGTCTCCCGTGTCTCCCCGCTGCTCCAGGTGATAGCGTTGGTGATGGACGTGTTTACAGACGTGGATCTGATGTGTGATCTTATGGAGGCGTCCAACAAACGCAAGGTCCCCGTCTACATCCTGCTGGACGAGAAGAACCTCAGCTACTTCACAGATATGTGCTCGGCACTCGACATTCAGAACTCACACCTGAGTGTAAGTCGTGAACACACTGCACTCACGTTGTACATGCTTTTACTGTAAAGTGTCATGCAAAGAAAACTGGCTGAGGGATGAATACAGTAAAAGTTTTGGGCCCGAACAACGCCGGGTTCAGGATAAACAGGAAATTCAAGAGGTGATAGAGAAGAAGAATGAAAAATGTATATGTGCATCTGTGTGTATTCCACTAAGGAGTGTGTTATGCAACCTCAGCGGTAGAGAGATCTCTTCAAGACGTCAAACTTAAGTGTTAGAAACAAGTAGTGGAGACTGTTGCATAACATGTAGGAAAACCTTATGTTGTTTTTTCTGGGAGTGGGAACAGTACCTTCTTGTTTAGCAGATTGACGACATGCTTTGGCAGCTATGAATTTAACATTTGGTCTTTTTGTGGAAAAATAATGATGTATTTGTTAGGTATTTGTTTGCTGCAGTTTCCTTGAGCAACAAACTAAGTATAAGTGTCACATAAGTTAGTTTTGTGTGTTAGAAAGACTCTGCGGGACAGATTAATAACAGTGCATGTTCTGATAACTACAGGATATTAGTAAAGAGCCATTATGAAAAAGAAAGCCTTGACTATAATATGATAGAAATACGTTTTTTGTAAGTGGAAGGTGCGCATAATTGGCATCTGCGAAAACACCGCCACTTCTGACCTTAATATTTTCATACCTGTCTTGTTCTTCCACAGAGCTCTTTTGCATTTTAAAACCCATATATCACAAAACTTAGAAACCAGGGACCACAGACTATTTATAGTCACGTGTTTGCATGTTTTTCCAAGGTATTCATGCAACCAGATGGATACATTTCCCTAAATGAGGGAAAAACTTGATCATTTTGTGTCACATTTCTTGAATAGTGCATTATGTGCCTGTGGCATCAACAAAAAAGCATATGAATACACCTAATAGGCCATTAAACTGTTGTTGTGTTGTTTTTGTTGATTTGTTGAGGTGCTTTGTTGAGCCTCACACGGTGGGGATGATGTTTGTTTGTAACGATCGTACTAATGCGTTGCAATCTCGCAGTTTTCATGACCTTTTTTTTTTTCCTTATCCATACTTGCAATTTTCAGTGTGCCAGAAATGTTAATGTGCTTATTAGAGTCAGATTTCCAAATACCTGTTTTCAGGCCATGTCATTTCTCTATCTGCATTCCTGTGTGTGAGCATATGTGTCTATATGTTGTCTAATAGTGCGCCGTTGTGTCTTTGTGCAGAACATGCGTATTCGCAGCGTGAGTGGAGACACATACTGCACCAAAAGTGGCAAAAAATTTACGGGTCAGGTCCTGGAGAAGTTTATGATCATTGACTGTGAAGAGGTCATCGCAGGGTCATACAGGTAAGAGAGGAGCGCGCGCACGCACACACACACACACACACACACACACACACACACACACACACACACACACACACACACACACACACA
>JAPQRN010000021.1:1635715-1651541 GCA_037367275.1 Coranthus polyacanthus
ATTCATTCATTCATTATCTGTAACCGCTTAATCCTATTATTATTAGTATTATTATATAATTTACTAGGACAATCATGTCATTAAAGCACGATGAGTAGAACTGAATTTATTAAGCAACAGTTTTTCCACGTATCTTTCACTGCCTTTTTCACACACTTGTTCAGGTGGAGAGGACAGACAGAGGCGCGTCTTTCTCTACATCTGCAGCGCTCTTGGTGTTACCTAAGCGTTACTACAACAGCATCCTTCACGTCTCTCTCTCTCTCTCTCTCTCTCTCTCTCTCTTTCCTCTCTCTGTCCCTCCCCCTCCTTCTCCTCTTCAATGATATCCAAGCGGACCAACCAACCTGCGTCCGCGCTTTATTGTAGCCAGGCTTCCCCAGCTGTTCTGCTGTACCTAAATGAGCCTGCGCAATGGGGACTTGTCGAGTGTAGGAAACCAATAGCGCGTCTTCACTGGCGAAACAGGAGAGTAAGAGACTAGAGAGAGAGAGAGAGAGAGAGAGATAGAGAGGGAAACAGTGAGAGAAGACGGGATGAAGCAGAAGTACACGGACCGTTTTCTCTGGTAAACAAGCAGAGCAGGAGCCTGGAAATCACCGGCGGAAAGCGGAGGGGGGGATTTCGGGGACACAGCCATGGCGACAGGAGGAGGAGGAGGAGTGAAGCGGAGGAGGAAAACGGGGCTCCCTGGATTCTGCTGGAAAACCTGCTACTTTCCCATTTTGTTCTGGGTCGTTTCCGTCTGCGGAGAGGAGAAGACTTTCATTGTAGAGGTAGGCGATGAGAGTCCCGTTTCGAGCGGCCGAAACGTGTATGCGCACCCCAACATCCAAACACGGTTACTGTTAGAAAGTGTGTATGTCATGGCATTGATGTGTGCTTTATTTCCGTCTCCCTCCTGCTGCTCCCTGAATTCACACAAATGAACATCGATTCCCTCCCTCCTTTTACTCCCATCAGTTCAATGCCGTCTTACGCACGCGGGTTGGAGCGGAGTCGTGCGCTCCTCGGGATGTTTTTATGCGCTTGTCTGTCTTAATGCTCGCTGTTGTTTATTTAATATACTATCTGCTCTTGCCACGAAAGTGATACCCATCACCCTGCAAGGAGGAACAGGGAAATTAAAGATTTACGAGTCAGTGAAATGAATAAATTAAAGCAGATCAACGAGAGAGCAGCGCTGCGCCTGCTTAATGAGAATACTCCAAGTGGTCTTTTGTTTTCAGATGCCGAATCCGAAGATTTCCAGCAGCAGTCCAGCGAATTAACTAATTACACACAAAGGTGGCTCATCATGTTCATTGTTTCCGTTTCCTTTCCGGTTTCACAGCTGGGCTGTGAAGGCTCTTGAATCTTAAATGTGCATAATTTGCCCCTCGCCACTGGTTGGGCTTTTGGCAGAGGAGAGTGTCAGTCCAAGATGGTGAGGTGCCGGGAAGTGTGTCTTACATCGCCCCTCATTAGAAGCGACTTTAAACACTTGCTGTGTGGCTGATTTACAGGCTGCTATTCATGCCTGTTCACGTGTAATCCGGGTTATTAATCCAAAATCCCTTGTGCGCAATTGGAAACACACACAACAGTAAAGGTGGACGGTGTTAAAAGAACTGCCATGCAGATGTAAATAATTGTTTGATGTGTCTTTGCTGACTCTGTAATGAGCTCCCAACACATATTGTCAACAAATGCCCGTCAGCATTCAAGAAGCATTAGGTGAAGCTGAATGAACGTGCTGTTAAGTGTGCTGAACAAAGCTTCTCCCCTTCTTTCCCTTACGGAGTCCAAATATAGCCTTCCTCCATAATTTATGGAAATGGCAGGGAGTTGGAGCAGAGAAGAAGAAAGGAGATGTGAAGAGGTGCACACAGAGATGTATTTGAAATTCTTTTTCAAATGATGGGCAGTCATTGTCCCTAATGTGTTTTTGTACCAAGTTTCTGTCGGACAAAGACAGCATCTTGGACAAAGTTCTTTGTTCATATGAGTTCAAATACATGTTGATCCGTCACTCTTTGGTTATGAAATGTTGCTGCCAGCAATGCGTTCGGCTTCAACAGGTACAAGCAGAACCTCCCGTGTGTTTAATGAAGACATTTGTCAAAGAAGACAAAGACTGATGCCTTGTTTGTAGGAGCTGAACACCGATGACACCTTGTTTGTAAATGTGGGTCATGTATTATGAAATCAAATGTTTGCAGCAGGCTTTCAGTGCTCAGAGACATGATCAGCGGCGTTTTATTCAGTGATGTTTTTGTTGCTAGTGACACTTTCATTCAGACAAAGAAAGCGCTTGTGGCTGTGCTGAGTGTGGCTGCTAACAGCTGGGGTTTGTCATGGTGCTGTACAAAGGAGCATGTTTTCTACAATCCTTGATTTCCTGTAGAGCCATAATCCTCCGCATTTGACCGTTATTGTGGCATACATTTACACGCTGCAAATGTATGCCATAATTCAATGTTTGATGATGGCAAAATGTGATGCGTTGTTTGTAGGTGCTGAAGATCTACTGTAAAAATGTGCAGCCTGACGTCTCCCCACCTGTACGTCAGTTTATCTGTAATTCAATCAGTGTAGAAATCAATGTGTGTGAAGTCTGTGCACAAAGAACAAAAAATGGTGAATAATAATTCATAACATACTTGCTGCTTGCATGGCAGAGTGTCATTGTTTTATGAGAAAGCAATCATTAACTTGTTGGACCTTTCAATTTTGGAATAAAATGTGGGTTTTTAATTGTTCGAGTAAACACTGCGTCATAAATGAACGTTAAGTCAGTCATGATCAGCATATGATGTATACAATAACACCATATTCAAACCAGCTTACGGCAAATAGTGACCCGTGTAACAATAGTGAATCATGTTCATCTCATAAGAGCATGTTTCATATATTTTTTTTTCTCTTTCATGTCCTCTTTAGATTTTTAAATTAAACCATGTGATGTTTCTAAGAAGGCTTCTCCTGTGAAGTCACAGGCAGCCAATCAAAACCTCCGATTTTCATAGTGTCAAGGTTTCTTTGTGTGCACGGTGCAGCAGCCGTACTGAATAACTGTATGAACCAGATGAGGAGGTGATGCATGTTGTGTTCAGTAATGCTACAGATTTAAAAAAAAAAAAAAAGATCTTAAAATCTATTGTCAAGCAGACGAGGGCTCCTGCACCAGATCATCACTGATATTTATAGTTCAATTAGGTTGGTTTTGTTTGTAAAAGGTGCCAGTTTTATAGTCGTGTTATTCCTTTTGCTTATTTCCCCCCCTGCTTGTGTTTGATGGTCGATGTGCTGTATGTGTATGTTTACCTCATGAGAATTATACGCACGCACGCTGAGTTCTTTTTGACAGCTCCGCAGAGGCGATTGGGTCGTAACTTTGGCTGCAGAGGTCTTGCCTTTGTAGACCTTGATGTTTATTGTGAAGCTGCAGAAATACATTTTGATCATGTTTCAAATGTCATTTAGTATCTGTCCTGGTGATGTCAAGTCTGGTATAAGCTTTGAGGCTGGCGTGTAATGAGGCATATAGCTCATCGGACTTGTGCATGGAAACTTCTGACTGAGGACCATGTGATGTCTGCAAAGATGTACATATCAAGTGTTTCCACATATGTTAGATGGTATACTATAGCATGGTGGCACATCAAAGGAAAAATAAACCCCTAGCTCTGTGATGCATTTGAAAATTGCCTGAGGCAGTGGCATTCTGACCATCTGTACCTTGAGGAGCTGCTTAAGGATGTGCTGATCTGGTACTCATTATTGGTACCAGTCTGATATTAGCTAAAAACACTGCATCTTCTTTTAAATATAACATTAGCCACACTCTGTGAACCCTCCTGTAAAGAACATAGTCGTATATTACATGATTACAGCGGCAGCCACTGCAACATCATGAGCGAGGGCAGCTGCCAAAGCAAAATATCAGCGTGCAACGTGTGCAAAATGAGTGTACTTCACCAGCACAAACCTGATAAAGTACTAGCAGAGGCATCATGCAGGGAAAGATGATTTAACATCTCAAGCTTCACACTGTACGTGCTGCCAAACTGACAGTATACACCGCGCAAACAGCTCCTCCGCTTCTCTACGTTCAACTTCGTGAGCTTCTTTAGAAAAACATGTAACTGTGTGTTTTGCGACTGATATATGGAGCTCAGACGTGTGTCGCAGGCTGACTCGCGTACCGTATAGGAAATCCTTGCAGCAACAATGGAAGCGAAGATTAAATGCCTGAAACAATGAAAAGCTAACATGCATGTAATTTTCCAACACACTGTAAATCGTGCATGTTAATACAGTAACACTCTAAAGTGAACTATATTAAAGGTTAAACATCAGACATTAAGGAATATGAAGTGTTCATAGTTCACTTGCTTTCTGTGGTGTCAGATGCTTAACTTGCAACTGCTGTTAGCGCTTTCACATGTGACAAACAGAAAAGTCTCATCATTACAATATTCAGATCATATAGTAATAAACGGACCTTGGAGGTGGCGAGCACAAACATTTATAACAAATTTATACAAACACAATGTTCACACCTTAGGCAGAATATGCTTTCACATACTGTAGTTTTCTAACCAAACCCAAATGTGATTCATTGTCTGTGTCAGTAGTGTATATACCGTAAATCTAATCTTGATTTCTACGATTTTTGTGGTATCAAATCAGCACAATCAGAATTACTATTCACAATACAGTAGATTAGTTCTGTAAGAAAATGTCAATACACTTGAGTATCGCGACAGCGTGTTTTGTGATATCGTATGAATCCTCATAAACACAGTCGATTTTTAATTAACAGTTGACACGCAAATGTTTGTGGCAGGTATAATTTCGTGTTGTAACGCTGGATATCGGACCTGTAGTCTATCCTCAGCTATTTCGCTGTTCCATTTCCACTCCACAAACGACGTAAACTGCACACAAAGACTCCTATATTATTTTCATTTTATTCTTTATCACGAAACACTTTGCAAAGTCTGTTTGTGACTGAATGATTGATTCCTTTTCGGACGTTTAATGATGACGATTGACTGTAAGTAAACACGACGTATTATGACACAGTTGCTATAAGTAGCAAGAGTCGTGCATGATGTTTAACCATAACGACAGCTAGTTTACTCCAGCACTGATGAAAAACCTCACACTACCACTTTCTTGGGCTTCTGTTTTTTTGTTTTTTTTTTTAGTTTGCAACATTCCAGTTGACCTGCTTTCATTTAATGTGTGAAAGCATGACAAATAGGCCTATTGATCATCTGGGAGTCTTGCTCTTCATTTCGAGATCATCTCGGCGCGCTGTCTGTTTGCAAGCTCCGTACGGCGGTGGAACTGTGTCAGTCGTTCATCAGCACCACGCTGAACCATGAAACATTACATGTCTAAGCACCCACCTCAGTACAATATGCATACGCTCCAGGTTGTTGCAGTGACACAGAAACACGGCGCTTTGCTTTCTCAGCCTCTGATCACTGAGGGAAGACAGTTGAGGAGCGAGGCTGGTGTACAGAAAACGCAGATGGTTGGTTAGCAGACAGGCGGAGAGAGAGAGAGAGAGAGAGAGAGAGCGAAGGGAGAGGGAGGCGTTGAGTTCTTTGTCTGACTCACTGGTCCATGCTCCTTTGTCTGTTTGCCTGTTTACACAATAGGTCAAATTTCTGCGGTTTAAACCTACTACTGTTTGTGTGTTTTGGAAAGAATATTTTTGGCTAGCGGTTCTAGAAATCTGTTGTGTAGGCTGTAACTGTTGTCGCTGTCGAATATTCTTTTTCTGCTGACCTTTAAACGATGGATTAACCCAATGATGATTCCAATTATATCTTTATGTTTTTGTTTGTGTAGTTTTACTCACCTTCATCCACAGTGGGTTGAGAAGCACAATCCTTACATATCATAACCATAGTAATTTTGCGTCATCTTCCATGTGGAGGTGTGGTCAAATTGATTTTCACTTCATTTGGGTGCTAAACCGCTGGGTGTTTGACTTTCTTGAACAGCTAGTTGCAACCTTTGCGTATCTGCTGTTTGTTACCAGACTCTAAAGCTGTTCTGCTCCTGCTAGAGGCTGATGAGAGCACTGAGACTGAACCAAACAGTAAGTTTGCAGCCCATTGCACTAAAATAATACACCAACAGAAGACAGTAAGATTTCAGATGCTTTGTCAATGTGATCAACCCTTTCATATAGTCATTTGATTAATCTATGACATGCAGGGCATTTATTTCTTATTTAGTCATTTGTTTGTTTGGTAATAGCCCTGTTCTTCTTAAGCAAACCTGTGAAGTGAATATTTGAAATATCACAGAACAGAAAAAAGTAGAAAATGCGGGTCCATCATCTGGTCTGAAGCGCGTCATTACGTACATTACAGTGTTTTTTCACGGATGAGAGCAAGGAATAATGTGGTCTCCTCAACTATCCACCCGTACGTGTTCTGCTGTTTTCATGCTTTATGGGGAACATCCGAGAAGACACAGGAAAAAAAATATTCTCTACATCAGAACTTATTTGGAGAAGGTGTTTCCATCCACCATCAAGTGCATTAACTCTTTCAAAACCAAAAGCATAAAAAGGTTTTTTGACTTTTTTTTTTTTTGACCCTTTTTAATGCAATACTTCACAATGTGCATAGTACATTGATGGAAACACATCTGGTGTGGCTATGAAGGAGAACAAGAACAGAGAGACTGAATTATGTCAGTATACGATAGAAAACTGAGATGTAGAAGAGAAGACTGGAGGGATTGGATGCTAGGCCTGTATTTTGTTTGCCACCATGCTGTCTGACTGAAGCTTCATCTGCTGTGTTCTCGGCGACTTTTTCTGACTGGTGAGTTCACCTTCTCAAAATGGCTGCATGCACCTGCCATCATGATGACAGTGAAGCCGGTGATTGCATTACTGAGAATGAAGATAATAGTGATGGTGATTGTGACATTGAAGGCTGTGACAGTCGGAACAATGACAAGTTTGATGGCAGTAAACAGTAAAAATCATGGAGGTGATGAATATGAATGATGATGTTATGGTGACAGCGATGACGGCTGAGAAAAAGTCCAGGATGTGGATTGCCGTGATGATAATGGAGATGATGACAGCGCGGGCAGGGAGGATGATGGTTTTATAAGATGAAAGTGTGTTTCCAAACCTCTCTGGGCTTTTTCTGTCTGTTTTTCTTCTCTATCCCAAGAGGAGAGGAGCTCGGGGAAAGGGCCAGTCCCTGGGCTGTTGTAAACACTACATTACACCCGAGAAATGGGCTAAATGAGCCTGCAATGCTGCACTTATCAGAGCCATGTGTGTGCATGTGTGTGTGTATGTGTATGTGCGGCTGCGGAGGCGGGTGTGAATTCATGGTTGTTATAGTAGTCTAAAGGTTTGTCCTGGTTTGCCATCCTTTGAGTGAAGTGCACACATATGGAGGTTGTACGTCACATGCGCACACAGCTATTTTGGAGATCACCACCCGCTGTGGCTTCAGAACATTTCAGCTTTTTTATCGACAACCTCATTGTCGTACAATCCGTCCTCTCCCTCGCTCTTTGTTCATCCGTCTCCCTCTGTCTCTAGTCATGTTCACTTCCCTCCGCTACATCCATTGTCTTTCTCGTCCACCCACACTCACTTTACTGCACACTCAGTGCAATCTGCAGCTGTAAATAAGGGGAGTTGTCGCTGAGCAATTGATGAGTTCATTGTTGATTTTGTATGCAGAAATCCAGGGACTGCAAAACTGCAAGAACAGCTTACAAGTTGGAATGAGGTGGATGTTAAACATGCTGAAGTTAATAAATCACATGTTTTTAAAGGTTCAGTGTAGGGCTGTGCGACCATCTTATGGGGTAGAATCACAATCCATGATCTGAATCGCAATGTTTCCACGCAGGCGTGTTACAACCAAATTGTAACACGTTTCCCTGATTTCCCCAAGGTCTCTGGACGGGTTAGGCTGTGGTATAATGTCTTTTTGTTGTTGTTATTTGACTAAAAGTCTTTTGCGTCATTTTGGGCCATATACACAACATATCTGTACATACATCTGAGACAACTGTCGTCTTTCCCATTAAGTACCTAAACTGTGGCAGCCTAATTTGTCCCAATGGAGTTTTATAATGAACCAAAAAATGTTTTTACACACCGTTGCTTTGGCAAAGCAGTTGTGTAAATCAGACTTACCTGAGTACAGAAGCCGCATCAACCACAGAGTCAGTGTAATTCGTCTCTGTTGGAAGTCATCATTATTTTTTTCAGCAGCAGCAAATCAACCCATTATACAAGCTCTGGAGTTTGAAGTGGACTAACCGAACACTTTCACTGGACGCTATAAACGGGCTTCGGTAAACTCACTAGCCTCAACGTTAATGCTACAAACGACCCATAATTCAACACTCCCTCTAAAATGCAGTAATTACACTCATTATTATTTTTCATCCCATTGTTTTTGTAGGTATCAAAGCAAACAAGCACAATAATCCTTAAAAAAAACGTAGGGAAGTTGTAACGTTAGCTCTTAATGAAATGACCTAAATTCAAATGAATAATTAATGAAATTATTTTAGGCATACGACTCACTCACCTGAAGGTTTATATAAAAAGAAAGATCTCCTTCAAATCTCTTCCATATCAGTCCTTTTGATGCGGTTTTCATCAAAAGGTTAACATTGTCTCATTTGCCTAAAGTCTAAACACAGGCCAGATAGTATTATTTGACAGAGGTAGTTCAAATACTCAGATGAAAGAGTTTTCATGGTAGAACAATGCGTGCATTTTTGTATTTCTTTATTTTCAGATCAGCTTCATCTACACAGAGCCCTGTGAAGAGTAAAAAAGGGTGAGATGAGAAAGAGGACGTGTTGTATAATACTGCAGCAGGAGACAGGATGACAGACAGTGAAGGTAAAGATGCAAAATACTGATCGACTTGTATCTGTCATGTAAGTCATACATTTTGCAGTCTTTAACAACAGGACTAAACCAAATTGCAGCTGGTCGCTTTTATGTGCTGTACATGGGCTATTTAATGTAACAGTGCACCCAAAGTTAACAAATCAGGACTTGCTGGTTTGGTCGATATGAGCTGATTCTGTGCAGTCATTAAAAACCACATCAATGTTTTGTACAGTGTACTGTATATCATTTTTCTGCAGCCACCGCTGGTTAAATATGTGTGCATATACCAGTCTGGCATAGCGCTACAAAGACTCTGCAAGCATGCATCACTTTAAATTTAGCTTGGTCGGTAAATCAGAGTTTTACCGTGACAGAACGAAACCCTGGGTGAGTCAGTCTAGTGTCAACGTGGTCACGACTTTCCACAAATTATTCAGTTACCACTTACTGCCAACATGCAGAAATGCTCGTTTTATTATTTCAAGTATTCTGTTTTGTATTTTAGAATTCATTAGAAACAAATAGGAGACACGCACTGAGTTCATGATGTACCATAATTACAAGCACAAACAGCACAGAAACAGCAAGATAAAAAGAATGAAAATCTCCAGGTTCTTTAAGCAAAGCTATACAAGATCAATGTGTAGATCACTTTCAATTGTGCCACAAAGTAAAACACAGCACTGTGCAGAGTCCAGCAGCGCAGCGGAGCCTCGTACGTTGAGCGAGACGAAAATGCAAGTGCATTTGTAATTAAAAATGAGTATCAGGCAGGGCTCTGTCTGTCATGAGAAAAAGTAACTCTCTGTAAGTTCCCTGAGATCAAGGATCGTATCTGAAATCTGAAAGGGGTAAAAGTTGGGTTGTTTGGCTAATTCTTGGGCGGCGCTAGGACGCTGCGATAATGCATTTGCAAAAAAGTGTCTGGAGGGAAATTGTTTTGGTGGAACATGTGCGCACGAGGACGTGCGTCGTGGCGTTAAAATGACCAAATCCCTACAAAAGCCACACAAAAAAATTGTCTTTCTCAAAACACACCATTTTCAGGGTGTAGTTGCAGCTCGGAGGTTGTTGTTCCTTCACGTAGTGAGGAGGACTTTCAAAACGATGATGCACATATAGAAGAAGGAAGGAGATCCTGCCACGGCACGGCGGAAACATTCACCCTTATTCCGCCAGAGGACTTCAACCGAGCCAGACTATGTTACCTGTAAATTCAATTTGTACGATGGAGCAACCTGTTTCATCATATTTTAGCTTGTTTTTACTTTCCACTCTGTTTTATTAGTTTCGATTGACCCTTTAATTTCATTTGCATTTAATGTTTGCATAAACTTGCTTTCCCCAGGTGCCTTGTCCTAAAAGCTAGTGTTACTGTTAATGTGTGATTATGTTCAGACAAGGTGGTCTACCAACCTGATTAAAAACTGCACGGTTGTTTTAGATAAACATCAAGTGGCTTCATAAAGACTTTTCAAAAAAGTTTTAATTCATAACTACTCTGCTGCTGCTGACAGACACATCTACATATCTTTGTAGTGGAAAAGGCATCATGTTAATAAGAGAGGAAAAATCTGTTCTCATTGAAGCGAGAAGAGCAATAAAAGAATGTAGAAAATGACAGATGTCTGAAGGTGTGCACTGAAAGGAGTACATCCCACGTCCTTCTTTCAGGACTCCTCTTCTTTCCTCTTCTCCATCCATCCGTAAAATGTCCGTCAGTCTGTTGATAAATCTGTTCGTCCATCTGTCCGTCACTCACACGGAGCATATGCCTCACAACCCGCCACTGCAACTGAGACCGTTGTTACATCCTGGAAACTTTTACCTTGATGTGGTGCCGCACACATCTTGCAACATGTTCAGTGCTCTGTGTTTCTGAACGTACGCTACAGACGTGAAAGGTGGGAGCAAAATTACAAAATGAGTTTTTTAAAAAAAAAACAAAACAAAAAAAACAAAACGCCATTACACTGGAATGAAATGGCTCCTTTTAAAGTGTGAATGAAAATGTCTTTCATGTCTCAGAACAATAAAAATACTGAAATTGCTCTGGGTCACAGTGGTGCAGAGACAAGCTGCCAGATTACATAATAACGCTGTGAATGCTGACACATGGTTCAAAGACTGTTTTAGTCGGCTGAATAATTTGATGTGTGGCAGACGGCAGCAGATTTTTAAAAAATGTATTAATTCATTTGATTTGTATTTATTTAATTCTTTTATTTTTGTGGCTTAGGAGGTGTGGGATCAGGAGGAACCTATCGCAGTCACTCGCTGGATGTGGCGGTGGGAGAGAGCGTTAGAGATATCTGTTCCCGAGCGGCATCAGGTTGCAGTCCAGTCACTGAATCACTGATCCCTCTGACCTAAAATCTGCTCACAATTTACACGTAGGCACTCAAAGTAATATCACACAAAACCAGTCCTCATTCATGACACGAAAAAAACCTCGTGTATGTCCGGACCGGTCATGTTGGCGTCCACTGGATCTGAATTTTATCATTTTCAGGGGCTATTGTTAATTGAGGACGTAAATAGGGCTGCGACTATTGATTTTATGTCATTGTCGATTATTTTCTCAATTAGTTGTTTGCTCAATACAGTGTCGAATGATGAAAATGTCTCAAATGTCTTTCCAAAGCCCAAGACGACGTCCTTAAATTTCACCAAGATGTTCAGTTTGCTGTCATAGAGAAGTAAAGAAACGAGAAAATATTCAGATTTAAAGCCTGGATCCAGAAAACTGTGGCTTTTTTTTTTTAATTACTCAAAATTTTAAAACTCAATTTATCGAAAGTTCCAAAGTAAGTTGGCAATTAATTTAATAGTGCTCTAGACTTATATATAATGTTCAAGTCACATCCACTTTGGTAACACAACACAACTGCATATAACAATTTTTAGAAAAAATCTTATATATTTGCTTATTATCCTGTTGGACATGGTGGTAAAGATGGTATTTGCAACGTATCCGGTTTGAATGCAGCCAATCTTTTCACTGCACCGTCTAATAAAAGCAAGAAAAATTGACGCAGAACATTTTGAAGTGCACGTGTGCCCATGTTTTTCCTGCGTTATATGGAAGTAACTGACTCATCCTGTGGGGACATAAAGCTGGACTCCACAGTGTAAATCATTAGATCTGAGGGTTAAGACCTGTCTTGTTTTAGGGTTAAGTTAAGGCATGTTGTGCTTATGGTTAATGTTAGAATAAGTCTGGTATGGAAGCCAGTGTAAGGTCTCTGAAATGCACGAACAGGTAACTGTGTGTGTCCGTGGGCTCACATCGTCTATATCCTGGCAGTCATCGATCGGTGTGTCTTCCAGCGCGTGGTCAAGAAACGTTCGGTGTGTGTGCGTTTCTTTGTGTGTCTGTGATATGTGGCGTGTTACACGACACCACAGACATGAGGTCATAGCCATGAGCCCATCCGTCCCACCTGGGCGTTTTTCAAAGGGTTTCATATTACGCAAGCACGCACACGTGTTAAATGTTAATGTACTTACAGTTTCAGCCACTAAAGCGAAGCGTCTTTGGATCAGATCATTAACATCATCGCACGTCAGGATGGACTGATGTTGTTGTATGTGAAAGAAGCCATGGCATAAAAAAAGTAAAGATGTTGTTTGTAATTCCCATCTTTCTCTCTAGATTACAGCAATTTTAAACTTTGTTTTTTTGGCCAATCTGGTCTTTTACTTTATTATGAACTTAACAGTAAGAATAGGCAACACTTAATTTTCCAGATTGCAGCCTGTTGGTGGTGAGGTCCTCCAAGCTTTGCTCTAAAACATAACCTTTTTATCCCTGAGCATCCTCAAGCTGGAAACATCATCTTTCTGCTGATGTTCAACTCATTTAAAGGGATTATTTCTGCTTTAAGATAAACTGTGTCAAATATTTTTATAACCCATTATTGTGTTGCTCCTTGATCACTTCTTGGCAGCACAAACTTAAGATCTAACAAATAAAACGTCTGCCCCAATTTGTGTATTTTTGTGTAATTTTAAAGAGAAACCTCAACCCACATACTCGTGGGTTATTAAAACCCAGGGGGCAAAACTTCTAAACTGCATTGTCATCAAACTAAAAAGAAGGCTGTTATTTTTGGTTTCTGACGTTTTCGAGACAGAGAATCTTCACCCGCCAGTGACAGTGTGCTGTTTGGCAGATGCTTTTATCCAAAGTGCCTCACGGCAACATGACTGCATACATTTGAAGCTTGGATTGCCCCAGTGGGAGTTGAACCCTTAACCTCTGCCGTGTTAGACCTCTATTACTACAGCTCATAGTCAGCAATCCTACAATCCCTGCGCAGGTTCTGCTTTCTATCTCAGTTGTCAGTACTCAGAAGCTCTAGTGCGAGTTTGCGGAACTGCTTACGCTCAGTCAAACATGTCTGAGGTGGTAGATTTCTACTTTTAACTCTTTGCCATAAAAGTGGTTACTAGCGGTGGGTGATGCAAACAAACGGTAAGCTGTATGTAATTTTACGTCACGCTAACACTATCGATCACACTGCAGAAATAGCTCTGAAGAAATGTTTCAAAATAAGCATGATGTGCTTTATCACATTTGAATATTTTTTCTTTCTTTTTGAACTTCCATACAAACAAAAACAACTGCCTTACGTGAGATAATACTTGAGTTAAAAAACAGCGACTAAGTCCACGGAGGCGATTTGTAGTTTTTCTGAAAAACAGAGCTAAGCTAACAGAGCTGTAACGTATGCAGCACGTGAAGATTGTTACTTTGACCAACTTTTATGGAACCTTTTTACAAATGAGCACAATCATTTCCAGTGTTACAGGTTTCCCTGTCACTCCTCTTCTGCGGCGGGTCGCAAACCAGCTTAGAGGTACGAAAATACCACCAACTGTCTCTCTGATGTCACATGAGAACGAGCAAAGCAGTCCAGCTGCCCAAATCACGTTGCTTTGCGAGATAGATCTCTGATTTCCTATATAGTCAAACGTATGGCGGAGTCGCCGTGGTGGAAACAGTGTTGCCCAATCTTTACTGGTGGACACATTTCCTCCACCCAGCCCTAGTGGCTACTGTACTGTTCATGTTAGCACTGCGGTATCAATATCTCCATTTTAGATATTTGAGGAAACGAGGATTCATGTAAAACTTAAATAAATTTACATTGGGGGCAATCAACATTAGCTTCCTGAAGTTTTCCGTTCTCTGGGATAGCAAACGCAATTGACGAAACATTTCTGATGCTTAAACTAACCCATGAGGAAACTTAATTCCATATATTAATTTTATATTTGGATTTGTTAAATCAAATCGAAGTCATGCTACAGCTACACCGCAGTGATGGCTAAACTCTCCACTCACTCTCGCTCCTGGGAAGCGAGAAATCAAGCCACCAGTCAGGCTTTTAAAATCTCACCCGCCGGCTCTTCAGATACCCCCCGAGCTGCTCCACTCATATTCAGGCGACACAAGAGAAACAATCACAGTAGGCAGCATGCGAATGTGAGGAACTGTTTGAGAGAAAGCTTTTTTGAACATTTGTGACAAATGTGTCCCTGGCGGCGTGGAGCTGTTGTCATGTTGCTGCCCAGATGGAGACACAGAGGGCTGCAGAAGAAGATGAAGTGTGTTTGTTGGTGTCTGCTGTATCGATACGGCATGATCAATCATATTGATACCTGACATATTCTTGACTTCAGCCATGTTTTTTCAAAGGCTCATTTTGATTCGTGTGTTAAATTAGTGCTCATCTCACCATGTCCCGTTCCGTAATTCAGAATTTTCCATCATTTTTTCTTGAGATGTTTTGTTCTTCTATTCAAGTCGAAAAGGCAGAAGTGATTTAAAGACATTTCATTTCCAAACATCACCTAATCCGCCTCTTCATTCCCTGGCCTCAGCCAACAAGGGAATCCTCCTCAACAAAATGATGCTTACTCCTTTTCATTTTGTGTTTTATTTTATTTATAACAGAAAACTGCATCAGCAGGCATTTGCTCTCTGGGTACCACAAAACACAGCGATTTCATTCACTAATCACTTACTGTTGCTGAGTTTTTATTCTCTGAAATTTTATCTTGTTAAACAAACGTAATGTTTGTAAGCACAGGAAGTGGTGAGATTTCCTTTGCAGATTCCAGAATAATTCAATACCTTTTTCTATTTCCACTTACAAAAGACCTTCTTGGTTACAATGAGAGAGGATTTTTTTTGTCTTGCTCAGACATTACACCAAAAATTCTAATTCAAATTGGCTTCTAGAGGTTGCGTGATAACATTAAAACATTAAGAAAACATTAAGAGGTTTGAGTGTGGTTCATATAAAATAAGCACTTAAAATATAAGCGTGGAATGACACACCTGTAAGAACCAATTTATGCGAATCTGAGGGTAAGACTGAGGTAATAAGAAGGATCACTCTTTAAAAAAGGGGATAAAAGGATCATTGGTGCAGGAAAACCTGGAGGATGCAGAAAAACTTCCTTTATTTCCTCCACCTTCCTTTATTCTGTCTATCTTCTGTCTACTTTTCTTGATGCATGCTGCAGAGCAAGTTAAGACAAATTCAAATTGGGGCATCCAGGGGAGTTTGCTTATGTGCACTGTATCTGTAATGTGAGATACACAGTTTGAAGGTGCTGTGTAGCAGCTATGACTGCACCACTGAAAATAAGTGGGATTAAAAGCAGACATGTCGTTAAAAATGTTTTTTAAAAGTGGCTCGGTACTCTTGATGTTAAAACGGGGTGTGTCTGAGAAGAATGGGGTCTTTAAAAATGTGTTTTCTGCTCTTGGACTTGACCTTTTACCTGATGGACCTACTATTAGGACTGTGTGACATGACAGTATAGATCATGTGGCGATAGAAGAATGTGTATTTTGCTTCATACTAGATCCCGAGATACTTAAACTCCTCCACTTGGGGCAGTAACTCATTCCCA
>JAPQRN010000021.1:1688324-1709661 GCA_037367275.1 Coranthus polyacanthus
GTGTGTGTGTGTGTGTGTGTGTGTGTGTGTGTGTGTGTGTGTGTGTGTGTGTGTGTGTGTGTGTGTGTGTGTTGCATTCAGCGGGGACTGTGCATGGCTGTGTCCTAGATTCACTGAAGCCAAATGATAATGAGCTAAGATTGATGCTTGCCTTCTGCTCCTCCTCTTCTTCTTGCTTCCTCCTTCTCTTTTGTTATGTTTTCCCTTCTTCTTCTTCTTCTTCTTCTTCTGCGTCTTCTTCTTCTCCTTTCACATCACACTCTCCTGCCTTTCTGTCCTTCACTTAACTCACATCACCTTTCTTCTCTTTTCTTATCGCCATCTTCTGCGCTCCCTCTCTTTGTCCGTCTGTTCTGTCCTCCTCTCGCCTGTTGTTAATTTCTCTCCTTCTTCGTCACACCTACTTCTCCCGCATTGTTACTCGTTTCTTTTAAACAGCAAGGCTTGTGTGCAGCCTTAAATTGCAATGACCTGTCAGACGTTTTGACAGTTTATTGACTATTTCTCAATAAAATGTCAGAAACTCATCGACGCTTCGAATCGAACCGTCGCATTTGAAAAGCTGCAACCTGACATTTTTGCTTAAAACGTGACTCAGATGAATGAATTAACAGACAAACATCAGAACATTTGCCGATTAATTTTACTTTGATCAACTAATCAATTACTTAAATAATTGTTCCAGCTCTTGATGACATTTTATTAAAAACAGTTCTATCCTTTTGTCCTCCATGTGGTGTTTTTCCATTACCAGAATAAGTGGATTTTGGAAAAATCACGAACAAATATAACACTAGTTCCCCAATCATGTTTGGCTTTATACTTGAGGTGTTTAAATAATACAATAATAATTTAAAAATTCATAATTATAATATCAGTAAAGATTAGCCTGTCAGCAGTGAGATGCTTCCAGCTCTGATCCAAACTCCAGCACAAGAAAACCTGCAACTGGTGATTCAGAAACCTCTGAAAACCTTACAATCTATGACTCATCTTGATTTGTGTTTAATTATGCCACTGGAGATGTGATTGAGAACTTACTGCAGTTTCTGTGTACTGTAGCTGTCTCTAATGATATTAAACGTTCTTCTTTTCCAGGATCGGTGGTTTTGGCGTCTGCGGAACAACAAAGTGCAGGAGGGTTATCCTATGCAGATCGATCAGTTTTGGAAGGGCCTACCACCTCGGATTGACGCCGCCTACGAGAGATCTGATGGCAAATTCGTCTTCTTCAAAGGCAAGAGGAAAAAATACTGAAAACTGTACAAACAAGTGCCTCTTTTTTACAGCTTTTACAGCCCAGTGTCATACTTCTGCCTGAAACTGATGGAGCGAAAAGTCTGTCATAGTTGCAGGGGCACCAGTTGATCATTTTCATTACATTTCCGCGGTATCATTTTAACCTAAATATGACTAAACACACTCTGTGAGCAACTAACAGTGTGCTAACAGATGGGGGAAGGTGCTACAAGGGAGTAACACTCTTTTTGGCATCGCTGCATCACTTTTTTTATACAATGAGTTACCAAGCAAAAAGTACAGCACAGCGTTGTGCGTTGTGACACTGTTTATCACATCTATGCCACCTTATCTCTTCACCAAATGTTTTGAGTGTATTTTAGGATGCAGTGCCAATTAATACACTCACTCTGTTAGGAATATGTGCAGGCACGCATGTTTTGGTAGTTGGAGCTGTTTTACTACAGTTTGTTACGTACTGTTACTAATCTGTAAAAACTTCCTAAGTCTTTACCTGGAGGCTTAATAAAATGATCCAACGAGAGGCTGTTTCATGAGAATTTGACTTTTCTAACATGTGCAAAGTGGTGAACTACTCGTTTCGGGCATCGAGACGTTCAGCAATTCCTAAATCTTGTCACATCACCTAAAGTTAAGCCCACACGCGACAAACATGCTCAGGAAGATTATATTCATTGCAAGAAGAGCTTATCATTCCAGTCTCTTCTGACTGAGGTGGTTGCAAGAAGCATTTTTTTATTCTGATCGGTCTATTAGTCCCATTATTTGTGTAAAGTCACATATTAATGCACATATTGTCTCACTGTCATCCTTTTTTAGTCAAATTAAGAGCCCTGGCGGGTTGGTGGGTGTATTGTGTTTCTTTCCACGGCTGTAAGTCATGATGTCTGTTATCTTATCAGTTTAATTGTATTCATCAGTTTGGTTTCTTTTGGCAGAATCGGTTCGCTCGGATGTACTTGAAAATCTGACGATCTTGTTCTTAATCTTCACTGGGAAAACTTTGCAAAATCATGGAGTGGTGTTCAAATCTCTGTCTACCATCTGCTCCAGTGTTATTATACTCTGTCTTGCTCTCTACATTCCCTCCTCCTCCTGAAAATATATTTAATAAAGTGTGAAATAGAGAATGGCAAGGCAGTGGGGAGCACCCAGCCTAAAGTAATAGAATTTCAGTCTGTGTATGAAACCTCCCTCATCCCGTGCCTGCTGACTGTGGAGTCACTCATCTCATCCTCTCTCTCTGTTTCCATCACTCTCACACTTTTTCTCACTTTTCCTGTAACTCTTCTGCGCGCACACACACACACAGACACACACACACACACACACACACACACACCGACATCTTCTGACGGAGTGTCCTGCTATCGCGGGCAGCCAGGAGCAGATATTAATAGCTTTGCTCTCTCAGAGCTCTCAGCTGCCGTGTCTCTCTGACACACACACATGGACACACAAAGACACAGCTCAACCACATTATGACACACACACACACACACACACACATACTGACACACACAGACACGTAGTGATGCTTTTCGCGCACATTTGAGCGAGCACAAAAGCGCATGTGAACAGGAAACACACACACACACACACACAGAATTAAGAGGAAGATTTATTTGTCAGTGCAACGTCCAGGGCGATTTTCTTCTCCATGAGCTCACATCAGGTGGCAAAAAAGAAAACTGCACTTTCAGTGTTTTTTCAGGTTCAGAGGGCTTCATTTTAAAATCGTCTATTTTTGCCATGTAAGGCGGTGGGGAGCTTGTGGAGCTCGTGGTGTGCACATAATCACGAAGCACAAAAACAGCACTATCCAATAATCCAGAAGCTGTACAGCATGGCAGCCGCGGTTAGGTTGACCAGCATGTGAGGGCAAATTAGGACAAATCAAAGAGCCTGAGACGGAAAAGGCCCATAAAAACCATTAGGTGACATATACAACATATTATTTACAATTTAATAATAAAACTGACAAAAAATGAACGTCCAGAGAGCCTCTGTGTTGCCCTGAACTGAGCGACTCAGTCACAGCCAAGGTATAATGTTGCCAAAAAAACCAAACTCTTGTGTGTCCATGGCTTGGATGCAGACTGAAATATGGTCATTTACTGACATTTATTGACTTAAAATATGACTTAATTAATAAGTTATTACCTCCATTAAGGAGTTTATGTGATCACTCCTGCCTGTCCGTCAGCTGGATTACTCAAAACCACCACATTCATTTTCATGAAACACGGTGGAAGGGGAGGGCACAGGCTAAGGACGAACTTTGGAGTGAATCCATAAAAAAAGGGCAGAGGCTGGAAATGTTGTTTAGTTTCTGTTTTAACACTGGAGACACTGGAACCCCAAGTTAACTCCTGCCCTGTCCACACGGCTATGGATATTTTGCAAAACATTTTTTCTCTACGTTTGGGCTTCATATCCTTTTAAGTCAATAAAACTGAGATTTTTTTTTAAACGCTTTCCAAAGTCGAAGATTCTTTCAAAACTTTGATGTGTGTGCGTCTGTATTTTGTAGAGAAAAATATCCGCATTAGTGTGGACATGGTGTTAGAGTTAGCATGCTAAAATTTAAAATAAAAAAAAAATAATTATAATCTAAACACCAACTGACAATAAGGAGGAAAACAAGGGGTCTTCGTTTTTGGTTTGTTTGTGGTTTAATAATATTGGGGTGAGAGAAGAAAAGCGGATGATCGGCCTTACTGCGCTGTCTGAGTGACCTTCTAATTCGTTAATGTAGAGACATTTCTTACAGTGGGTATTAGTCTCAATACCACTGTATACATAAAGTTGCTAACATGTCTGCACAGTGATATATTGTCAGGGTTAGGGTTAGTGTGATATCTTTTCACGGTGCACAAAACCCCGGCAGTGATCCTACATCTCAGAGAGATGTTCCTAAATTAAATGTTTCCTCTTCTTCTGCTCCGTCTCTGTGGATTTAGCCTACAATGGATTGGAATGGCCAAGGATTCATTTTTAGCCATTTTTTGCAACCGAAAGCCTTAAATTTGGGGCGAGATATGTTTCTCTTCTTTTAAAAATAGTCTCTCATTACAAGTCCGGTTTAATGTTTCAGATAATTCAGATACATTTTGATTTCCAATAAGCGTGAAACCACGATAATGAGATTTGTTTTTCAACAAAGACACATCTCATAGCTCACGGTCCACACACAGTCCAATGACTACAGTGACTGTGGATCTGTAAAGGTATTTTAATAATAAAAACAGGCTACAGTTACCTGTCAGTATGCTCCCGACTAAACGACCTGATATGCGCAGCTTGTTTAGTTTAATCTGCGTTTGTATTTGTTTTTGTTGTTTGTTTTTTTTTCAGTTGACAAATAGAGGCTGTTTAAATGAGTTGTTGTCAAATCAGGCTAACTCGGTGGCTCACTGAGAAGCTTTAATATAAAGGGAGTTCTACGATTTAACCATCTGTATTTAATCTCTTTGTATTTCCCCACATTTCTGTCTAAACAAGAAAAAACTGGATGTACAGTATTAACAACGCTGCAGAGGAGCTGTTTATTCTTCCTCTCTCAGTGTAGTAAAAAGCATTAACTGTGTTGCACTAAAACAAGATTGTGTCTTCACAGTTTCCTGCAGTTTTTCCTCCTGTTTTTTTTTTTACAATCGCTTTCAAAATATGACATTATTTGATGTATTTGTAAAGGTTATGCGTTGACATTACTACTTCTGCCAAAGAGCTCATGTTTTCAACTTTTCTCTATCTGTCTGCCAGAAACACACTGCAGAAGCCTGTGAACAGATTCCTATAAAAAAAACTGGCACACAGACTGGCCTTTGGCAAAAGAACAACTGATCAATTTTTCTATGATTTGTATTTCAATCATCATAAATCATTCATAAGTAATCCGAGGTAGAAAACACTTGAAAACTTGTCAGGGTCTTTTCGCAGTGAAACAAAATATCTGTGCTTGTAACAGAAAGCGAGAAAGTTTCTCTAAAAACATGCAGTAATAATAATAATAACTCATCTCTCCTCTCAGGCGATAAATACTGGGTTTTTAAGGAAGTCACCGCAGAGCCGGGTTACCCTCACAGTCTTGTGGAGCTGGGAAGCTGCCTCCCCAAAGATGGCATCGACACGGCGCTGCGCTGGGAACCGGTCGGAAAAACGTACTTCTTCAAGGGGGACCAGTACTGGCGCTACAACGAGGAGAAACGCACAGCGGACCCAGGATACCCCAAACCCATCGCTGTGTGGAAGGGGATACCCAGTGCACCACAGGGAGCCTTCATCAGCAGGGAAGGATGTAAGTACTGCTCAGGACTCCTTCTGCCTCTTTTAACTCACTGTCAGTGTTGGGTTGAGTTGCAGAATACATGTATTTAGATTAGAACACATTTAAAGTGCAAAATATGACTAACTTTATTTAGTTAGAGTTAGAACTTAAATACGTGGTGACCAGAATACAGTTAAATTCATAACGTCAGCAGTTTGCTCTTTCAAGTCGACATCATTCGCTCTGAAATTGAAAAGGCATGCTCTGAACCTCTGATTTAAAACAAAGCACAAAACTGTATCTGCACCACAGTAGGCTATGCACACAGCGTTATATCATTTCATTCTGTCTGAAAACAGAAGGTACAAACTGCCTTTCCTGATGCCATTTTTTATTTTAAGAGGATTAGTGACAAGACAACAAAATACGCTTAAGAAGCTAAGTGAAAACACATTTTTCTACTGCTGTAAAGTATTTTTTCTACAACTCTAATGCTCGTTTTCATTCTAAACTGATGCTATGGGAAATAAAAGGTCAGGGAAAATTGGTCTTCATCCTTTTTGCCAGACAAACCATTACATTTCATTTGTATTTACATACACTTATAGCTGACATCTCTACAATAAGTGTTAATATAGATTCAGAGTGACTGCTGGGTTCAGTCCACTATAAGTGGTGTGCGAATAGTAATCCATTGCATTGCAGCGTCGATTTCTTCCTTAATGCTCTACTGCAACGCAACTAAAAGCGAAGGTCAAATAATCACACAAACGTCAGTCAGTCATTTAACAGGTCGTTCATTGAAGCTTCCAGACGGATTACTAGAGAGTCTATCGGTCTTGTAGGCACTCGATGATTCAGTTAACTTCTCCTTTAATGCAACGCTGAAGCTACAAAAGCAAAGAAAGCCACAAGCAAAACCACCGCGCTCAATACGTACAGTCCGCTCCAAAAGAAAAAGGCCGTCATCATTTCTGCTTGTCAGGTTTTGACCTCTCGACCCTGCGGCCGCGTCTGAGGGAGTCACCAGAGGCGGAGTTTCTATCAGTGTGTGTGTGTGTGTGTGGTGACATGGCCGGTCAGGCATGGTGTCTTGGTGTTAGATGAGAAGTTGTCCTGCGGGGAGTTTGGAAGCGCCAGACAAATGTGTGCGTCTGTGTGTTTATGTTTGTGTGTGTTTGTTTCTGTTGGGCAGTTTGGAGGTGATGGAGCAGACAAAAGTGCAGACATTAGAAAACCCTTTTGGGCTTTTTGCTGTTGGTGTCAGAAATACAAGTTTGTGTGTTTTAAAGCTGACATTTTGTCCTTAAGTCTCATATGTGTATGGCTGACGACGCCGGAAACATGAAAAAAATGCCGTTTTTTTTTTTTTTTCTACGATTCCCCCTGGAAATATATTCCTGTTGAAGTAAAAAAAAAAAAAAAAAAAGGTTTAGTCTGTCTAAAACTCATCATCACTGTCTGTTAATCCGAAATACTTCTCTTTCTTTGGTTAAAGTATCTAAATATTAAATCATCTACGTGACTGGGTGTTTTCCTTTTAGTTCTCAGTAGCATCAGTAATATCAGAATGAAGTCAGGTCACACCAGCTTATCATTTAAAATCTTGACTATAACTCTGTGATACTTAAGTGTAATTTCATTTTTGGCAAATTCTCAAAATACTTCTTCATATTTCTTCCATTTGGATGTACGTTTCAAAAAGGTCCAGAAGCTCTGCTGCTGTAGCTTAAAATATCTTATAAACAACCCCGTAATACTCAGCTGTGGAGGCATTATGTGATTACAGATTACACATTTTAGCTTGATTTAACCTACAGTGCACTTTAAATGTGAATAACAAATGAGGAGGCGTAAAATGTGCCACAAAACTATATTCAGTACAGATTTACATGGTTGTTTTGAGTAGCAGGTACTCAGAAAGACACCTTAAGCTGCAGATATTTAACAAAACGTGAATTAAGACGTACACGCTTACATTCTAGCTTTTCTGTCTCTAAGTGTGTAGCATGTGTGTTTTGAGTCTTGTTGTTGGTGAGGATGCCCCAGTCTGTTTTCTCCCCTCCCTCGCTTTTTTTTTTCTCTCCCTTTTTCTCACATATAGCCCTATTTGTCTCCCAGCTACAGTATCGGTCTCAAAGGCATTACATAATATTGCCCTTCAATAAAAACAACCACTGCTGGGACCAAAATACTGTAGCCGCCTATAACCATCGTGTCACAATAGAAATCTTATTGCCTCTAATGAGATTCTGCGCCACAGGGATCCACCAGAGCTGAGAGAGAGCTGAGGACATTGAAGGCAGATGCTTTTGAGTTCAAGTAAAAGAGTTTTCTTAAAAGTAGAGGACAGTATTTGTCATTGTTGTTGTGCACATAACACAACTCCTAACATTTCCTGAGTAGAGAACTTTTCAGAACTCGTGGCAAAGCTTCCTGTCATGAAATGTGCGAGATGGAATCTTTTATCTTTTCACACTCTTCATACCCAGTACTTCACACGGTTTGCTGTGTGATTTTTACCTTCTCGTGAGCATGTATGTTCTTGGGACTTTTTGGCTTTCTTGCCCAGTTTAAAACATTTGTTAGAAAAATCATCTGTAAAGTGTTCAGTTGTAGTAAGTTTTAGTTTAGTGGTTTGTCCTGTGTTATATTTTCAAAAATAACCTTCCCAACACTGTTTATGCTATTTGCATGGATTTCAGATAACAGAATAGTAACACAAATAATTTATTACCGCATTAAAATGGCACTGAAATGATCCAACAATAATATAAATATACAATGTGTTTTTCATGCATGTTAAGTTTTGGTTTGATGCAGATTTTTAATCTAGATGCGTGCTGCATTTTAAATACTTAATGAATCTTTTTAAAGGCTTCATTTTAATATTTGCTCTCACCCCTCTGTCACCTCCCACTCCAAATCAACCCATCCCCCTTTTCTGTCTCCTCCACATCTCATGTCCTCCCATCATGCACCTGTCCTCAGATTACACCTACTTCTACAAGGGGAAAGAGTACTGGAAGTTCGACAACCAGAAGCTAACAGTGGAACCTGGATACCCCAAGTCCATCTTGCGCGACTGGATGGGCTGCGACCAGTCTGACATGGAACGCTCTGGTGGCAACGGTAACCGCGGCGACCGCCAGCTGCCCCTTGACGACGTGGACATCATGGTCACCATCAACGACGTCCCGACGACAGTCAACGCCATTGCCGTGGTGATCCCCTGCATTCTGTCACTGTGCATCCTGGTTCTGGTCTATACGATTTTTCAGTTTAAAAACAAAGGAGTGCAGCAGAACACCATGACGCAGCACTACTACAAATACCCCGTTCAGGAGTGGGTATGACAGGCGACTCTCTTTTCAAAAGTGAGGATTGACATAGTCAAGCGGTCGTCATCTTACTGGCCAGCTGTTGTTGGCTAAAGGGACAGAACGCTAGCAGTCTGAAAGACAATGGAAAGTTAATGGTAAAAGACCATAATTGTGCTAGCTAGTGATACATGCTACAAGAAGGGCATACGCTGAAAATGTCCTGCTGGAGTAGAAGTAGAAATTGGCTCAGACTGGAAGTGTGTGAATGTGTGTTTGTGTGTGTGGGTGAAAGAGACTCGTGCCTGTCTTGTGCCACAAGGACCTTGTTGTTAAACCTGAAGGATGCTGATTTTGTCTTTTCCACTATTCCTGAACAGGCAAATACACATATAACAAACATGGCTGAAGACAAAGAACACGTCTCCTGGAAGATTTTATTTGCTAAGGAAGGATAAGCTGCAGATTTTCCAATCGTGCACACTTGACTTGCCCAAAACATCTTTGGTTGGGTGCGCAAATGAAATACAGTTTTATAAATGATACTGAACTTTGATGATTTCTTCTGGGACCTACAACACGTGACTCTCCTTCTCAGTGAAAATATAAAAAAAGAAAGAAAAGAAAGAAAACTTGGGGCAGAATTTGCTCTTCTAAGCCAGACAACACCTCCAAGTTTGTTCTAATAACAGCTTGTCCACATGAACTACTTCAACAACAAAGTCAGAAATTTGATGACAAAAAAAAAGAAAAGAAAAAAATATCAAACTTGAAAATAAATTGTAGGTAGAAAGGCCATATCTAAAAGATAACCAAGGATCTCTATGTGGATTAGTAAATTCAGTTTGTTATTTTCAGTTATATGAGATGTAAAGCTGTTAAGGAGGACCTTTTTCTCTCTTTTTTTCACCATACACAACAAAAATATCACCACCACCATTACTGTGACGTGGAACTTTTAGCTGTTCATACACAGACAAAAAAGGCTTTGATTTAGGCAACTTTATTAGCTGATTTGACAGATTTTGACAGATGCAGATTAGATTGTCATCAGAATAAAACGATAGAATTACAGCAGGTTCAGCAGCCTTATTTCTGCCCCAACAGGCCTAAAATGTTTACCCATATTTCACAAACTGCACACAGCCAGAGCTAAACCTGCTACTTTTAGTTTGGTTTCGTTTGCAGAGTCCTCTTTCTCCTTATTTTTGTGTCTTTGTCATTCACACCCCGCCGAGGAGGGAATATCAGCGCGGCAGAGAAAGATGGAAGTACTGAGAAACTGCAGAAAAGGGAGAAACGGTAGGTTAAGGGAAAGAATTAAGCAGAGTTTGAATAAAGTGAGATACGTAGAGGGAGGGAGGGAACGGTGCACAAAGGATATATGTGGGTCTGTATTAGTATGCTGGCTGTGGTACAGCAACATCGACTGAGCTTAATGAAGTACTTCTGTTCACAAAGCTCTAATAGGAGCCACTCGCCCTCCACATCCCTGGCTTTAATCCTACTGTCCTCCCTCTGTCTTTTCTCACTGTCCTCCCGTAACGCTGCCCATCCATCTGGCCTCTCCTCTCTTATTTGACTTTACTCTCTGCCTAATCTTCCACCCTTTAACTTCTCTGTCCATCTGTGCTTTTACTTCTCTCTTTATACATTTCCTCCTTTTCTGGCTATTTAGTTTCAAGCTCCCACTATTTCTTTTTATTAATGCATCATCTGTATCTGTTGAACACCCCGGGTTGCTTGTCCACGTTCATTCGCGAGAATACGACTGCTTTCATTTGTGTTTAGCATTCGTTCACGCCAAGGATTTTTCCATTTGTCTCTGGTTTTATCAGAAGCGCCAGATTTGGTTTTGCATTGTCACTAAACCTTCCACTTTTACTCCTAAGAGGGATTTTTAATTCTAGTGAAACACACTTTGGATTACCTTTAGTGTAAATAGCAAATCAAGCTGTGTTGAAACATGCTTTTTTAAAAGGTTTTGTTGGAGCTAAAATAGGCTGCGGGCGAGATATGTTACTGTATATTGTTTTAATCACTGATCGGACACTGGAGTCACATTGATGTGGTGTCAGGCTTGGTCACTTTTCCAATCTCAGAGACTTGATAGCAATGGTCAAACAACCTGCATGTTCAGACAGACCTGTGTTGAACATGCAGGAACTGTGTGTAATTTACTGACTGCATTTTACATGATTTCCCACTATTTCTGGGATTTTTTTGTTGTTGCTGTTTTAAACATATTTTTTAAACACTGCTGTACTCAGCTATGGTGCGTTCTTAACCAGCAGCACTGCAGTTTTATCTATAAAGCATGCTTTATTTAAGCACACAAGCTGCTCATTTAAATGTCATTAACTCCCAAATGACTCATAATGGTTCATTTAGAGGCCATTTAACTACCCAGGGGGAGTTGGAGTTCCCCATTTATGGCCTCCCACCCCAGGCTAGAAAACACTGTTATTGGGGAAGTTAGGACACTCCACTGAGTCACTGCTTATCAAGACCGTCTGTGTGTGATCCTAATGGTTTTCAGTTCAACGTTTAGAGGAGAACCTAGTGAATGTTTCTAAAAATGCTTCAGCATTAGGCAAACAGCATCCCCTTTTTTTGTATCTTCTTCGTGAAATGTTACATCCACTCGTACGTGCGCAAAAATAGACACTAATAATGCAGCAGCGCTCACTGTCTGTCCACATTTTATCATTTATTTTCAAGGCTACTGACTCCATACATTTAACAGGGTGCATAATGTCTGCCTCTCTCCATCGCTCTGTCTCCCTCTCCCAATTGTTCTTGTTCTCATTCACTCAGCTTTGAACCTTATTCACCGAGCTCTCTGTCCTACAGTAATTGAATGTGTTCTCAGCCCATATCCTTGCAATTACTTGCTGCTGTCGTGAGCAGTTCAGCTCACGCAGCATTCAGCACAAATCGATGTCGTTCAATATCCTACAGCGCTATTTTGACTCAGTGGAAAACGCATATGTTGTTACTTGAGGGTGTACAATAAACACAAAACAAGACATTCTGCTCCTTTTACCTTTAAGGATATATACAGTTTTCAGCCTCTGGTTGCTGAGAGGGTGGTGTTAGTTTGCAGAAACATGAATGTCTGTCCAAAGAAAATTGCCTGTTGGACCAAACTTGTCTTTCTCTTTGTGTTTTCTCAGCCTTTGTGTGATTTTCTAGATAGGGCTGCAGACCTCTGATCAATATTTGAGTGAATAAACTGGGGTTAACTAATATTAAGGTCTAATAAAAGGACACAGTGAATATTAAATATTAAGTATATGTACTCCAGCCATGCTGAGTATGTGTACTTAATGCAAATATGGTCCTTTGAGTAATGCAAATGAAAGCTCATGCTGGAAAATAGTGTTGTTAAAGCTGCATTAATGTTCATTTTATACATCTTGTTGATGCGCTGCTCTTTTCACAACAGCGAACCGCAGCAGATGACGCTGACACATGACAAAATTGGTGAGAAATGAAAATGATTCTGTATTTTCTGCTCTGGGGGAAAATTCTGCTTGTGTAATTAATAGTATTGAATAATATCACTGTTACTGGTTTATAAAAGCTCAGCTCTTTGACTGTTTATCCTCTCTTTTCTGGCAGAGGCTCTCACTGTATCGTATCTGTTTTCATTTATTTCTCATCTTGAACTTTATTGGTGAGAAATAACTTCAGGTTTTCAGCTTTTGTGCACTTCTTAGTCAAGGCGGGCGGCAGAGGGGTTAGATGTTATGTAATCCGTGTACTTGTTAAGGTGGTTGTTGGCTGTGCTGTGTCTCTACTTGATGCTCATGCACTTTTTAAATAGTAGAGCTCCAGGCTAGTAATGAAGAATCGCAGGTTTGTCATCAGTTGAGTGTTTTGTTACGCTGTAAATTAAAATAAGAGATGATGGGAAAGGAGAGCGTAGCTTTCCCCACGGGGGGGAAACAGCTCATCGAGCTAACAAGGGGTTTCCATCCCACTTCAACACGCCCACATGTAATAATAATATCTCATAATTCATTTCACTCACATCATCATCGTTGTTCTTGGTGCTCATTCATAATACAAGTGACAGAGGAGTAGATGTTGCTGAAAATAACTTGCATACAGTATAATCACTAATATACTCAGTGTTGCTATCAGGTACTTACTGTAGGTCTTAACAGTGCAGTCGACGTGCAGGCAGAGCAAACTATTCGTATCCTTACATGTTGCAAGCACTGATGCGTTCGGGGATTAAGTGCCTTGCTTCGGGGCACTACAGCAGTAGACGTGGAGCTAGAAACGGGCAATTCTGATGCAGTTCCTCATGCTGATTTGTACAGCGCTATATGGGGCCAGCAACTTTCTGCATAGTTGGTTGATATTTTTTAACTGTTTGGCTCTTTCTGCTTTACTGTTGCTATGACGACAAATGACTGCTGTACGCACATCATCCTAATCAGGTCGCAGTGGTAATTTAAAAGGACGCTTTGCAGAGGTTTTACCACCAGTTAAAGCAGTAGAAAGACTCAGCTTGTTCAGGAGCCTGCAGTACTTAAAGGAGAGAAATTTTGAAATTAAAAAAAAAAGGGGGCGTGGCGATCAGGTAAAATGTACTTTTCCATCATGTTTTACCAAAAAAAGTCGCAGAGAGAGAGACCACCCCATGTCTGCAACTGTATATAGATATATTTACTGAGATTTACAGAAAAAAAAAAAGCAGTTTACAAAAGTACAGTGTATTCAGCAGATGTCTGTTTGTGGAAATGGAAGAAGGCTACTTGAAGAAAACATACTGTAGTAAATGCATTGTCGCTTATTCATATTACTTATGGAACACATAAAGACAAAATTTATGTACATTAGAGTTTTACACTATGTCGGTGGATACTTTTGTCCACCTTTCTTCTGTTTGAAACGTATTTATTCAACTCGTCACAGAGGGCAAAGGGTCCTCTGAATATTTGCCTCTTTTATGGATATTGTATGCAGACCTGGGATAAAAATGGCTCTGAAATGTGATATGCTTTATGTTGATATTGTTGCATTTGTCTGCTTTAGAGCGTCAAGTCCACACCTGCAACACCTCAATTTTTGTCTTTCTTAATGTTAGATTCTTCCTCTTTGGCCATTTCACAGCATTTACTGTGCATCCATCATGCAAACATAACCTGCAATTTAAAAGTGGAAGGAAGCGACATGTGTCCTGCAGACGTGTTCAGAGAACCATTAAGGTGGAGTTACATCTTTGCTTTAAATTACCTTCATCGTCTGGCAGTACCCACCTCAGCGTCTTTTTGTCCCAGGTCTGGTGATGTTCTGGTGGCTTTGGACAACAGTGAGTTGCCTTTAAGGGTAGACTTAGTGATCTGATATCGCCGCTCTCGAACCGAGGCGACGTCGCCAGAGATGGTGCATTTGCGTTACATTTAGAAAACTGAGTAACACAAGTCGCACCTCAGTGTGTGGAGCCACACAAGCCGGTTTTCAGTGACATTACTCAAAAACTCACGTTGAAGTAAACAGATAATATTACTGCACCATTAAGATAACTCAAATTAAAAAGTCAGAGCAGCTTAGCTTTGTCTAAATTTTCCTTCTCTCGATGTTTATGCCTGCCTGACACACTTCAATGTGGGTTTTTTTTCACAGGCGTAAGGACATTTTAAAATTTGTATTACTGTGCAATATTTGTCAACCTCTCCAACGAAGGCAATTTTATATTATTACAACTGTGTTTGTCTACATTGTCCATCATTATAATGATCGCTCCCTCATATTGAATGGGTGCGCACGGCAGGAGATACATCAACAAACACCTCCTTGCAAATACATCACAATTTAAAAGCTAAAAAAGCGGAGTTAAATTAAATAGTTGTTTCCATTCTGAATGTAATATTTCCTTTTTGCTGGCCACCTTAAAATACCTAAGACTAGACTAATATCTGCCTCCGTAAACATTTAATACCTTTTCGTTTGTCAGCACAAATTGTTAAACAGTACGGTCCCGTCTCTGGTAAACGTTGCTGTGAGTTTGGAGTGTGGCCTCACGTGGCTAAGTCTTCCCTTAACTTGCCTGTTGTTGCCTTTAGTTTTTAATGGTCTCTTTTCATAAAAAAAAAAAAAAAAGAAAAAAAAAAGAAAAAGAAATATACATATATATCCGTAGGTGAATAAAAACATATCAAAGGTAGTCTGGGCAGACTTTTTGAAGTAACAAGATATACTGAAGTTCTTTGGATAATATCACAACATCTACTACTAGTACTTCTAGGGAGATTTTATCAGATATAGCTTTAAGAGAGAATCATTCTGTTAGTTTTTCTTATTAAAAAGGAGATGTTTTCTGTAAATACAGTACAACTGTTTTGTTTGGTTTTGGGTTTTTTGACTAAATGGGTTGATTATAAAATCAAAATGAAAAAAATCTGACCTTGGCTCACTTCTTTACATGCAAAATGACGCACCGTTTTCTTTGTGGATTTTTTATAGGGTCGTTACATACAGTAGTACTTTCCAGTCAGATAGCAAATGTCAGCTCATGTAAATAGGAAGTCCAACAAACGCTTTTGACATTTTTTTTGTATTTTAATTCTCTCTTATTTAAGATGAAAGTCATCATCCTTTGCACACATACCATTTTTATGACAATGCTTATATGGAATAGGCATGTTTACGTTAATAACTTGAGAACTTATTCTATAATTGATATTTTATTTATAATAAAACAAAGTTTTATTATTTAAATTGCTAACATGACTGGAACAGAAAGGGTTTTTTTCTATTTTTGGTTTGGCTTTACTGTCCCACACCAATTATATACAATAACACCATGTTCTGTTAACAATGAAATGTCAATAAAAGTGAAAACTTCATTGTCTGATGGCGTGTCCTTGCATTCTTTTTTGTAAGTCCTTGCCGTTAATATCTATAACACTCTATTCGTTGTTCAGAGTATTTAAACATTTACATTTCCAACACCCTGTCCTTGATTTACCTTCTTTCACTGAGCTAATGCACTGTTTTAAGCCTGAATTTTATACGTCAGCTTTTAATAGCTCTGATACTAAATGAATTTCTGCCGGACTATTAACAGTTTTGGGGCATCTGTGAGATTATGTGCAGTATAAATCTAGCAGATGTGCATAATAAATCTGCCTCGTAGTATTTTGCTGAAATAACCCTTTAGGGATCTATATGTTCCTCCTCTGTTGATATGCAATGTGTTCGGCCACCTGCCCGGTAATAAGACTGGACTCTACAGATAAATCTGTACATACTCGCACACAAAAACGCACATTTGCTGTGTTGTATTATATTTTCGTGAGTTTTCTATTACTTTAATCAAATCAATGGGTCAGCTTTCATTTCAGTTTTTATTTACCTTGTACATCGTATGGTCAACACGTCACCAGTCACTAAGACACTTTAATCTGCAGGTCTGATACGGTTTGAATGAAAGCAGCACAAAACATGCACCACAACAACACAATGTGTAGTCGTGAGTCGTCATGAAGGAGGAACAAGCAGGTGTCAGGAATGCATTATTGAAAACAGAAATGTTTTATCGGGAAAGAAAGCGTTCACTGTGTCTCATACGCCTTACACAGAGTATGTCTGAACGAGTTTTCAATTAAAAAAACAAAACGCCACAGGGTATCTAAAGGTCGAAAAAAATATCAATTAAGCAATCTCAAACAACGCTTAACCTGCTGTGCATTTAATTACCGCACTTTACTTTCAATCTTGAGCAATAATGAGACATAAATGAAAAAATTAAACGGCTTTGTTAGAGTCGATTTCAAGTCCCTAGCAGGGTTTTATGCAACCAGCGACCAAATGTGTATCGCCTTCTCTGACCTCATATTCCCGAAAACATACATGGTAATACATCCAGTCTGTAGTGATAAAGAAAGCATGTTTCAGGAAATAAACGCACAACTAGCTTAGTTTGTTATGTTTCGACTGACTCACAACAGTTTGTTCCCAGGAATTTATTATAATAATGTTGAATGTACATGCGCACACAGCACACTCGAGTTCGTTTTTATAGTGTTTTCCTGCCAGGAAACAGATGCACCATGTATTTGTACTGATCAAGGTGTATAATGTGCACTGCAAGCACAACAAGGCAACTTCTGGGCCCAATTAGCCGCAGCCAGCATTAAAAGGACACAGCACACTGCTTCTTTTTGCAGAGATTTCCCCTTAAGAGCAACAGCGGAGCAAGGAGCATCTTAAACTGAATGCAACGCCTCAAACTCCACGCGGCTGTTGTCCTCTGTGTCCTCGGTTTTCTTCGCATCCATCTCTCCTCTTTCACCGCGAACGTGTTGCGACAGGAGCAGCTCAATACCAGTTGGTGCATGAGATCATGAAACACATATTGTCCACCTTCCTGTTTCCCATCTGGCACTGGGGCAGCTCTCCTGGGGTGTCTGTGGAAGCAGAATACATTACTGACACAAACCATGCAAGGGTTTGCAATTATAATGCGGCAATTTGCATTTTGTTTTTCCCAACGTGTGCAGTGACATTTGAGGGGGTTTTTTTTGTGCCATTTTACTGCCAGGATGGTAAAGAGTTGAAGATTAGCTGCACTCTGTCTTCTATCTTCATAAAATCACCAGAGGAAATAAGTCGCCTTATTTTCAAGCAAGCTGAGAATGAAGTGGTATTTCAATTTTAAAATAATTAAGATTCAGACTGGATGTATTTTCATGTTGTCAGGTGTAACATGTGCGTGAGTCTGATACCTTCAGGAGCCGCAGGCGGTGAGCTGTCAGCGCTGCCAGGCTCCTCATGTTTTTCCCTTTCCTCTTCTCTCTCCTCAGTCTTCCTCTCGCGACTCTGCTCTCCTCCCATCGTCGCGCTCCTCAAAAGTCACACCTGGACAAGGAAACACAGGCCCCAGGAACAATATTTAACAGCTTTTAAGTTACAACAATTCACTGATCAATATCTGCGAGCCACTGCTTTCGCTCTGCAAGTTCTCACTTCACAGTTCATTTCACTTGGAATAGAACAGACTGCAGGTTAGTTTGACTGAGCAAACTGAATCAGTATAAATGCATATTGGCAATGTAAAGACATCTTACTTAATCTACAGTATAACTAATGTATATATTCATCGCTCTTTAGTTTCTTTTATCCCCCCCTTGTTTTCTTCTGCTTAGCTCAGGCCCATGGCCAATACTGACATGATGTGTGGACTACTGTGATGCAAATAATTAAAATAAAAATGAGATTCGGGGGGGGCAGAAGATAAAACCATTACACTTTGAGGCATCTCAGGGCAGCTCATATTCCCACCTTGACAAAGACGTTGGGTTTCAATAAGCTGCTCAAAACCAGCATGAATAAAATGCACTCATATCCCATTTAAGTAACCTTATCTAAAACCTACAGCTGTTTAAGGAAATTACTTTTTTGTGAGCACGTTTTTTTAATCTTGAGAAGGAACCATACGTATGTGGCACAGACAGGGTTGGGAAGTGCCGAGGGACAGACCAACACATAGGCTTTCTAGACAATACAAAAAGTGTGAGACGACACGAGCCCCGTGCTTTTGTAAAGAGGCTACGAGTCGAAGAGGATTGAGTCGAGACAAATGTTTCGCATCGACAGGGTGGTCTAATACATCCAGAACTGAGACAGCTTTGCGAAGCGGTCCCTAACTTCCTCAATAACAATAAGAACCTGGACTCGGAATAAAAATACTTTATGTAACCGCGTCGATCACAAGGCCCGATCGGAAGGAATTTTCAGTCGCATTGAGATCAGCGGTGTAAACCTTCGATAGGAAGGTGTATAATAACAATCTGATCGTTTATCTGTCATTGTAATAAACACATTCTTTCTATTATACTCTCAACTTCTTTGTTGAAGACCTTTAAAGGATCAGCGTGTGATATTTAGTGACATCTACTGGTGAAGCTGTACATTGTAATGGACTGAACACACCCCTCTCCCTCCCCTACGGTGGCTGCAAAAAAAAAAAAAAATGAGTGAAAAAAAGTGTTTGTTTTGACCATTCTGGTCTTTTTTTTTTTTTGGTTAAGGGGATATTAACTCTGGTCCTCCAGACACAAACATAGTAGGTGACGGTAATGCAACTTAACACTGGATGCCGTCCGCGATGAAATAAAAAGAAGAAAAGGAAGAAAACTACTGTAGAAACACGGTGGACCTTCTCCCTCTGCCGATATAAAGTACTCAATCTACGGTTACAAAAACACAACGGTTCTCTCTTTCGTGTGATTGTAAACTAATGAAAACATAATCATGAATACTACATTACACTTCTGCAATTAGATCCTCCTAAATCTGGACCCTTAACACCTCGAAGGTTGAACGTCTCCAACATCACGCGTGTTTGAAGCAAACACATGAATCCACCAAACCCAACCCAACCAAACCCAACCCAACCAAACCCAACCCAACCACCCACCTGTTATATTTTCCAGCAGTTTAGACACTTCAGTCAACTTTGCACATGTCAAATAAGTCGCTTATCACATCACTTTATTTCACGTCCGCGTAAACAGTTAAGTTGCGATCTCTAATCGGAATGATTTCAGTCAGGCTGAAGAAATATCGTCCGTGTAACTGCAGCGCTATTGATTTCTATCTCTGCACAGACTGAAAGCACTGAGTGATATGTGAGTGACATTTATTGTTATTGAGAGCTGAGTGCAGGAGTGTCAGGGAGGTCAGAGAGCGGCAGCCGGAAAGAAAGACCTTGACTGTAAGAGGATGAAATGGAGACACAGAGCAGAGAACGAGTCTGGATGAGACAGAAGGACCCTGATAGACCGAGAGGAAGACAGATTCAGATAGAGAGGAAGAGGGTGAGAGCGACCGCTGCCACCCCTGCTTTATCAGCTCGGACATCTCTAATCCTTTCCAGAGCGATCCGTCCAGGACGCCAATCCAATCAGACACAACACAATCAGTTTAGCCGACACAACTGATGGGATCGTTTTACACTTTACCCAAACGCTGTGCGAGTCGTGAAAGCTTTCCCGGTGGTCTGTAATGCATGGCGGCGAATAACGCCCAAGAACGAGGGGTGTTCTGTGTCGTTTTTTTTTTCACGCAGGAGTCACGACAAAGTGGCAACGAGGACATTAGAGATGTTCACCAACCTGTCACTGTTGACGCATCTATTTGTAGGATTTGATATACTGGACCGTGTGCTCCACCGCACTACATTTGGATTAACTGATCCATGTGCACGATATTAGTCGATATAAATCGCAAACTTTTAAGAGACGCTAGTGTGTGTGGACGTAGTGGAAAGGTGAGTGGTCAAGAGGCCTGAAGAGGTGACACTATTCAGAATTTCACATTAAAATAAAAAGAAGAAAACAAAGTTTTGTGCGAGAGAATACACATTGAATTCCTTATCCCTTTAATCATCTCTGCTCTTCTGTACCAACTGATTCATTGGTTAACTGTTTCTTGTGTCCACATCACATTATTGCCGTTTATTTCAACTCGGAGTTAAACTCTGCGCTGTTCCAGAGAGATACAGGGGTGTAGAAAATACTGATACACTTGAGTATCAGAGTATTACAGTTTGTGACACTGTATCGATCCTCAAAAACACAGTGTATCGAATTTACATTAGGGCTGCGTGATTGGGTGAAAAAGTCACACTGCTATTATTGTGGGCGACAATGCACGTACTTCTGATTTTGACACCAGTCTACTTGCTCGGTTGTCGATGAAAATGCACATGACACAAAAAAAACCAGGGCTGCGACTAATGATTATTTTCAGGGTCGATTAATCTGTTGTTTATCAGTTGTTGGTTGGTTAGTCTGTTTGGTCACAACCCAAAGATACTCGGTTTACACTCACAGAAGGAGGAAGGAAACCACAGAATATTCACATTTAAGACGATGCAATCGGAGAAGTTTGACCTGACGTTTACCGAAACCTATCGATAAGCAGTTACCGATTAAAATCGACAAGTAACGAATTGAAAAAAAAAACCTTTCATTTTGCGTGTTTTGCACAGTGCCACTCTCTGCTCAGTGTCGCTAAATCCAAAATATCTTAATATTATGTTTTTTTTGTGCTTTTTCTTCCATTTCTTCAGTGATATCATCCTGAACGTTCCGAATCTGGACTTCTAAAACGCAGCCTTTTGCAAATATATGATTGCACAGGCTGATATTGCGATTCAGTTCATTGTGTGGCCCTAGTTTACACGCAAACATGAATAGATTCATTGCAGACACTGATTCACTTTGTTGTTTGTGTTTAGCCCTTTAACATCCCATCCGTTTCGTGGAACTTTTGCTTAGGGTCAGGCTTATGTATTAGACTGACACAAACTAAACCCGGCTTAAACGTAACCTAACCCTTAAACGGTCAGAGTTAGGGTTAGGGTTGACCTGTTGGGTGTTGAAGGAAAATCATATTTTTAGGCTCACTCCGATTACATAATTCATGCAATAAAGAACTTATACTTTTATGATCAAACCTAATA
>JAPQRN010000021.1:1727226-1758246 GCA_037367275.1 Coranthus polyacanthus
ATCCTTTCTCCTCTTCTTCTTCTCCCTCTGTTTTGTCTCCTTATCCTTCCATCCTTTCTCCTCTTCTTCTTCTTCTTCTTCTTCTTCTTCCTCTGTTTTGTCTCCTTATCCTTCCATCCTTTCTCCTCTTCTTCTTCTTCTTCTTCTTCTTCCTCTGTTTTGTGTCCTTATCCTTCTATCCTTACTCCTCATCTTCCAGGCAGTTGACCTGGCTCATGTCCTTGTTGTCTTTTCATTTCTGTGTTAGAACCTGTAACACCGTGTTCTGCTCTGTGAAGTCCTATATATGCTTGAAGGTTGATGGGATTCACCTCTGAGCTACTGCAGAGAACTGGGTGATCATTGGTTGATCTAATTGTTAACACATCCGCCCACGTAAGTGAAAGTTAAGATTCACCTGAGACCATTTAATCAATTTGGGACCTATTTACAAAAAAAAAAAGAAAACGGCACAGAAATGTATAAAATGTGCTTGACAGATGACAGATGATAACTAGTTCAACACTTTTGCATGTAATGAGTCAAACAAAGAACTAAAGCCTAAATGATTTGGGGGGGAAGGACTATTCAACAGAGAACCTGCATCATGTATTTTGATCGACATGACAATAGCAATTGATAATGTAACAAATAGCAGAGAATTATACACAAACAGTTGCTTGGGTGTATGAAGGCATTCGCTATTTGTTCGGAGTAATGAGAAACTGCTTTTATGATGTGCACAAGTGACTGGATGACCTGGAGTTTGAACTCAGAGTTCTGAGAATTTCAATTCTGATCTGAGAAATGCACCAAAGCAACCGAGAAAAACTGTAATGCGGCTCACTCACGTGCACACACGCTGAGCCGAAAAACATCTGTGAGGAAAGAGTGTGAAAAACAAATGAGGATGTAAAAATAGAATAGATATGAATATATTGGATGCTTTTTTAAAGTGAATTCAACTCAATAAAACAGAATGAAATGTACAACAAAATTAGAATAGAGTGGTTATTATACAGATGTGAACATTCACTTTGTAGAACAGAACTCAACTAGCACAAAATACTTTAATTACATTATATTAATAACAAAATGTGACATGATTTCACAACACAATGTAAAGCTGTTTTACTGGTTTAATGTAAACTGTCACCAAAAAACTCATTTGCATGTACATGTTTTCATCCATTTGGATCACATACTGTTAACATAAGGTAGTAAACTTAATGTGATTCATATTTCTCAGTTAAACATACTAACTTACTACTAATCGTACTACTCACTAAGAGGAAATAGTAGCTTCCTAATGAATCCAGTGTTTTAAATACACAGTGTGTAGATACACATGTACACAACCAGTGATTATGTATCCAATCCACTTTGTTTCAAATTAGAAATTAGAATAAGAACCAGGTTCTTGTTTGATTTATACTTCATTGGAAAAAAAACCAAACATGAATCACATGAAGTGTATTTGTTTATATCATAACCATGTGATCCAAGTAGGAGGACAATGGGAATGTTATAAAATACATAAATACAAATACACCTAAAACATTTGGAGACGGGGAATATGTCAATACAACACCACAATGGCATGTTTTATTAGATACTAGTACTGTTTCTAGAGGAAAACCAAGCACTCTTTAAGGACAGAAACCCTTAAAAGAAAGATGATTGGTATTAATATTTCTTTGCTTTTGTTTTATGTTTCATTTAGCCCATAATAATTATACAAACTGGGAGATTTTTTGTATTTTCTTTCCTAAACACGCACACACTTCTTCCCACTATCTATAAATGTATTTACATAATTTAAGGCATTTTCGATTGAACAAATGGAATTAAAATATAAATCACGAAGAAATACATTTTAAGAACATCTTCAATTACCACTTTATTTGGACGCGCTAATAATTATTTGTTTAGTTAATTAAATTTTTACTTTAATATTTTTTAAATATTTTTTGTCGTATGCGTACTACGTCACCGCGTTAACGCTGAGGCGGAAGTGAACACGTGGGGTTGAGGGGAGTCAACACGTTTGTGTGGAGGCCACGAGCATTACTCAGGTAAATGTAATTTTTAATACATATTAGGAGCTTTTTTATAAGAAGATTTGTGTGAGGATAAATGCGAGCTGTGAGTCGATAACATTTGTGACACTTCGTCTCGTTTTCCTCTTCCGCTGCTACATGATAAACTTCTTCAAAACTAGCACAGAGCTAACTTAGCAGCTAACTGCGATAGCTCTGCTGGACTGTCACGTCTGTTAAACTCTTAAATAACCGAAATAACAAACTCTTTTTAGTAGTGATTCATAACAATCCCAGACCGTGAACAGTGCACATCGTCTCTGATAACTTGTCTTTTGTCAGGATCAGACGTTAACCCTCCTGTTGTTCATCATGGCTGTGAGAGCAGCGTTTGAGAAAAATAACGAGATCGGCTGCTTCGCCAAACTGACTAACACTTACTGTCTGGTGGCTATCGGCGGAGCAGAAACCTTTTACAGGTAAATGTAACATTTCAATACACATTTCACATCATTATGGTTTAATTCAGACAGCTGCATGAGCTTCATCCAAGTGTCTTTGTGGCACGAAGGCTGAAGACTCTCCTGGCTGATGACATCTCAATGTAATCTCTGATATTGTGTAACGTTGCAGTTGACGCCGGTAATAACTTTATGACAAGGCGTGTCATAAATGTGACTACCTATAACCCTGTATTCACATTTTAGATACCCGTAACAGCAGTTCTCCTTGTCAAAAGTGTTTTCTTACTACTTACTGAAGAAGCTTAGGTTCACAGTAACATTCTAGTATAAATTGTGTTTCCGTATATCTAGACCTTTTATACTAGTGCACGTCAAAGCTACATTTAAGAGATCTGAAAATCCTTAAAAAGCACAAGGTGGTATTGTCACGGCCAGTAGCTAAACTCAATACGTAATGCATGTAATCTGTAATTCAGTTTTTCTCATCAAAATGAACATTTCAGATGCACAAAATGACATTCATCCTCAGATAAATGATGTCACTTTGGCCGTTCATGTGTTTTGGGCTTTTATTTAATTTTTTGATGCCTAGAATAAACAGGTCAAACTCCCACTTGAAATATCTCCAGTGTCATTGTGGCTAGTCATAGTTTTCAATGGATTTCTTACATCCCATTTCACATTAACTTTTAAGTATTTTGTGTAGATGTAGGAAATAACATAAAAAAAGTTTGCCGTTAATGTCTCATGGGAGTTCAGGTCGAGACTCTCATGTCAGTGTAATTTGTTTTGCAGCTACTGTCGAACAAAATATTAAAACCAGTTAACTTTATATGATTGTAACAATAGATTATACAAGCGCAGGCTTATCATGCCAGACTTTTAATTTGTTAGGTGATCATCCTAAAGTAATCATTAACATTTCAGATAATAGAAGTATTTAGTTATCAAGGAAAATATCAAACATCTCTAAGACAAACCCCATTACAAACTACACCATGATCTCAGCATCATGTAGTGCCACAACCTGTCATGTAACACCGAACCTACTGAAAAGTGGCAAATCAGAGTTCCCTTCCTGAAAAGCAAATATACACACAAACAAACCTCCATTTTTTCATTGTTTAATTCTGAGTTAATTGAAAGGGTTTTCTGTTTGTGTCCACAGTGTGTTTGAAAGTGAATTGTCAGAAACAATCCCAGTCGTTCACGCTTCCATAGCAGGATGTCGCATCATAGGGAGGATGTGTGTAGGTGAGTATCACACTCACGCAGATACATACACATACCTCTTGTATAGTCATGCTATTCTACAACAACGTCCTGTCTTTTTTCTTTTCCTTTTTCACTGTAAAGATCCCCTTTTTATCTTCTGATCTGTCTATGCTATGTGTTACGGGATTTTTCCACTTTCCAAGAAACACCATTGCATTACAGACCCTCCTGTGTTTCCTGACGACTCTCCTGATCTCGTGTTTTCAGGTAACCGTCACGGCCTTCTGGTGCCCAACAACACGACAGACCAGGAGCTGCAGCACATCAGAAACTGCCTTCCAGAATCTGTGAGGATCCAGAGAGTTGAGGAGAGACTGTCTGCTCTCGGTAACGTCATCGCCTGCAACGACTACGTAGCGCTGGTTCACCCCGACCTTGACAGGGTGAGGAGACTAAACGCACACACTTTGTCCTTTTTACGGACACATGTATTTTCTCACACACTAATCCCCTGGAGAAATTTTTACTCTGCTCTGTATAAACTCTGTTTATACTCCGCAGGCGATCAGTGGGAACTGTACATCTCTCAAAACAAGCTACATCTCTTCCTTGTTTTGTGCCTTACAGGAAACCGAGGAGATCCTTGCAGACACTCTGAAGGTGGAGGTTTTCCGTCAGACGGTGGCCGAGCAGGTTCTGGTCGGCTCCTACTGCGCTTTCAGTAACCAGGGAGGCCTGGTCCATCCCAAGACATCTATAGAAGACCAGGACGAGCTGTCGTCTCTGCTACAAGTTCCTCTAGTGGTGAGCGACAAAGGCAGTGTGTATGGGGTAGATCTGCTGGTTGTCCACGACTGGTTTATGTCTGAAAACTATTAATCCTTCTCCCTCTGTGTGAAGTCTTCGTCAAGAAATGTGCTTGTGGGGTGTTGACAGGAGTGAAAATCCACTCCCATGTCACCCTCTATTGCAAACCCCAAAGCACATGATGATGATGATGATAATAAACTTTATTTATCTAGCACTTTTCAAAAGTTACAAAGGGCTTCACAGACACCACAAAATAAAACCAACAAGTCCTAAAAACATTAGGATTTAAATGCAAACAGAAGCAGTTATTTTAGTTTGTCTGTAAAATGTTGAATTCAAATAAAACCATTTTGTAGGTGAGTAGAGAAAAGTATAACAAAGACAGTTTTTTAGTCCACAGCAAGTTTTCTCATCTAAATAAGCAAAGCAGCGCACAATGAGGGAAGAGATAATAAGATATATTTATTGTTAGGAAATGGCTTCTCTCAAGAAACAAACTTGGTTATTTAAGAGCTTGTATTCATTGGTGAACCAAACTTCTGCTCAGGCCGGTACAGTGAACCGGGGCAGCGAGGTGATCGCAGCAGGAATGGTGGTCAACGACTGGTGCGCTTTCTGCGGTTTGGACACCACCAGCACGGAGCTGTCGGTCATCGAGAGCGTCTTCAGACTCAGCGACACAGCACAGCCTTCAGCCATCGCCACCAGCATGAGGGACTCACTGATCGACAGGTAACAACAAACGTGTTTGAAATGTGTGCTGTTCTGTTGCATTTCCATCATTTTAATGCAGATTCTCAGATTTAATCATCATTTTGTCTCCTGCGAAGACAGCGTGAACTCCCAGTTTCACACCTTTTTTTTTTTTTTTATATTCAACGTAAAAAAGTTCATTAAAAGAACACTGGGAATTCATTTTTAACCCAGGTCTGTCACCTTTAAACTCATTTGCACAGCAGAGAACATGGGTTTATCACACATTCATTTAAATTCTAACATACGTGTGTCATGTGTGATGCTTTTTTTAATCTCACAGCCAAACAGGTGTGTCTGCAGATTTGTACACACACAACATACCATATGTTCATTTTATAACTCTTACCACATGTAGTGTATTTAAATAGCCTCATTTACAGCATATACAGTACACATACACACATTCATACTGTAAATGAAGGGTTATGTCGGTTCAGGTCTGCTGGATGCTTCTGCTGCCCCCAAGTGGCCAATAAAAATCAGCCCATTGTCTGGTTTACTGTATCTAATTTATAGCCTTTCACAAATGTAGAAAAAGTCTACGTTGTGAACTGCAACTGTTAATATCACACAAACCGTGAATTCAGATCTGTTGTCTCCAAACCTACTCAGCTCTATCATCTATACACACACACTAAGCCCCATCTTAGGTCTAAATGAAACACAAAATGACTCATTCAGGGTATTAATAATGAGATTTTGAGGAAAATGCTGTAATTAAAAAAATTCTGACAGAAATTTCAACATTTTGCTATTATTTAATCAATTCCATTTTATTTACGTAGCCCATTATCACAAATCAGAGATTAGTCTCAAAAGGCTTTTAGAATCTGTGCAGGAAAAAAATGGTAGAAACCTGAGGAAGGATGGATATGCAGGTGCCGTGGACAAACAACGTACAGTGCTTAACAAATGTACTAGACCACCTGTCATAGAAACGAGAAAACATCTCCGCATCATGAAGTGCTTTAATGCAGACTCTTTCATTTTCAGTGAGCTCTCGACGTTGCAGGACATCAGATGTCTTTTGTTCTTATCTTCCTAAAAGTCCATTTCCTGATCGCTTCAGGAGATCCTGATTGACACCAAAATATTTGTGATGTGATAAATCTCTGTTTGTAGGTTCAATCCTTGCGCTCAGATTTTAGGTGAGGACTGAAAAAACGTTCCACTTTAACCATCTCCTCTGTTCTGTTTCTCGCCGGCGTGAACAAAACATTTTTTTTGTATCATTTTTAATTTTATCGTCTATACACACAGAAAACCGTATCTTTCTGTGCGTCTGAATGAAATGTAATAAAACCTACTTTGATTTCTTAGATTTTCTGACAGACGGCTCCGACCCCTGCCTCCCTGTCTTCCTGTTTCCAGTTTCTCCCAGTTTTAATCCCAACCCTGATAAATGTGATCAAATAACAACCACAAGAGTTTTAAAATGTAAAATGTTTTGACTTAACGGTCTCCTCTGTCGCGTTCCCCTCAGCATGGCGTAAGCCGCCGCTGCAGCTTCCTGTCTTTGAGGAGCTCGGCTGTGGTCCTCCTGGTCTCTGACGCGCTGGACCTCATCTCTCAGATTGAAACGCCTCCTTCCACATAACACAGTTGACTTCCACTCAGAAGTCACGGCTCCCACCTGCAACCACATCACCGTGATAATTTTCTACCTTTTTTAGCATTCGGTTTCATGTTTCTAAAACCTTTCCTCTGGTGACCTCGGTGATGTTTGAGATCAGATTTCTGCAAGGGAATCATCCATTTCCAGGGCAGAGTAACAGTAATCCTGGCAGTGAAAGAGGTTCAGTTGAATGTCGAACGGGACCGACGGACATAATCAGCAGTGTTTTTGAGGACAGACTGTTTGAAAAGGCTCAAGGTTGTAAATACTCCAGCTTCAAGTAGAAAAATTGCTATGAGTGACATAAACCCACACTTTGAGCCTGTGTTCTTCAATCTGATCACTGAAATAGTAACATTTTGAACCAGACAGAAATAGAATTTATCACTGTATCTCCTGGTTTGCACCAAAAAAAAAAAAAAAAAAATCAGGGCTACGCTTAACAGAATTGAAACTGGAAATTTCTCCCTAAAACAGAACCATAGATTTGAATAAAAAAGTTGAAAACCTTGTTGGTTGACACCTGGATGTAATTCTTCATTGTCAGCTGTTTGACTGAATCACTACCAAATACTTGAGCGACTTTTTAGGCAGCTCTGACGGGGAACATTAATCCAGCAGGTTCTCTTAAAATCAGACAGGAAACATGCTTTGGATCCTAACTTCTGCCTGCAGCTGTAAGAGGTTCAGACTCTGTAAACCTGCCAACTGTATCCCCATGTCAAATATCAACATTTTCTGATGACTGAGAGTTTGTTGCTTTTGTCTGAGGAGCTGTAACAAGCAACAGGTTCACGTTGATTTAGCAAGGACATTAATGAAGGTCCGAGTGTCTTTATCTGAAGAGGTGTTTGTTTGAGCTCTAAAATCACTCCATTTGATGCTGCGGTCTCCTCGAAACTGACAAAAGTTCAACATACAATAGATTTACAGGTAGAGTGTGAGTATTTAGTGTCTGTGACATTGTATGTACATTTACAAAGAACATGTCTGAAGGAAAAAGTAAATACAAGCAGAAATGGATGTTTTTCTTAAGATATGAAATGACACAAAACAAGTCAGATGCAAACTGAAACACTTCAGTTTTTTTTTTTCCTGTAAAGGATCAAGGTGAACTGTAAACATGTTTCTGAAAGAACAGTATGTCTCGTCTGTCTTGTAAAATAAAGTAAATCACCCTCTTTTTATCGGTTTGTGCTTTTTTTTTTGGATTGAAACTGTCTTGAAAACTTTGTAGGTAAATATTAAGGAAACGCAGATCTTTGTAAAAATTTGGCCGATGCTGATATGGACGTTATTCCTTTTTGTGCCAAGTAAACAAAGACATAATCCTCGAGAAAATACTGTTTTGAAGTCTTTCAAGCCCTAATTGGACCATTTTTGAATGAGTACAAATTCGATCATACAAATTTATGAAACCTTTTATATAACAGATAAACATTGGTCGGTGCAGTCGTTGAAATGTCATCTTATTTGCCACCAGCGTCATTAAGACTGGTTCATCTCTTCTTCCTTATTGAATGTGACAACTTTCAACTTATTCAACGGGTTATACTATGAAATGTAAACTTGGGAACACCTTGTTTTGTGACTTTTGTGCTTTTTCTACATCGTCTCCTTAGTGAGTGCAAAGCGGATAAAAGACAAGAAACGTACATTAAAGGCAACTTTTTTTTAATTGGCAAATGCTTTGAATAAGGTTGTAGCAATGCGTCTATGTACACCCCTCCAAACAGTGATAATGTCAGAAAGCCTAAAGAAACACACGCTTTGTAATACAGCTCGATTATATGATCCTTTATACACACATTTTTTTTGTTTGTTTCAAACATACACATACACTTATTTTCAGTTTTTGGTATGGGAAACATCTAAAAAGACATCTATTGCGCAAAATCAATATACATTAATTAAAAAATGTCAAAACATGCAAGGTTTGTAGTGCATGACAACCTGTTTTTGTCTATAAAGTCTTATTAAACAAAGGCAGACAAACATATAGAGCAGCAGTGCTCTACAGAAAAGTGAAGCAGATACAAAAAGAACAGATAATTGTTATACAGATACAGTAATTCCTAAAAAAAAATTCAATGTCAACCCTTTTTTAATATTTGTATTAATTTATGTGCAAAAGAAGCTCATTCATTTCCTACATTAAATACATTTTATTATGTCTAATGTCTATGCTACCATGACACACGTGGCAATCGTACAAGCTCTCTAACACAGATCCAGGAGGAGACGTCGGCCTCACAGTGGAGAAATGATATTAAAGCACGGCCTTATTTCACCTCACCTCAGCTGGAAAGCGTCACTAGGATTTGATTACTTCCTGGCTTCCTCTCCTGCCAAGCGCAGGCTGCGTCAGCTTGGCTCGATACACAAAAATGGGATAATTTCATTGTGTTTTACTGCGCTGTCCACACCTGCCAAAGCAAAAAATCTCAGTGTGTCAAAACAAAAACATCCCATCCTGTAATCTCTCTCCTGTAATTGCTTGTGACCCATTGTTTGCCTCTGTGGAGACAGCATCCCCTCCTGCGCTGCTGTTCCTAACAGTATCAGTTTCAAGCTAGACAACTGCTTGCTTCCTTGTGTTCTTGTACTTAACTCCCAGATATAAAACACAATCCCTCTGAAACTGCTTTCTTTCAAACCAAGCGGAAAAAGCAAGCGATCACCTAACTTCTCCTGTCTGTTGGAAGAGTGCAGCCCTCGTTACTCCATTCAGAACATGGCTGCTTAAAATCTACTGAATACGCTTTTAAATCTGCTACCTGAACTGTTGTTTATGAGACATTAAATGGATGCAGGGTATCGCATGTGCAGGAAAACTTAACAGGTGAATAATTGTGCTTATGGGGCAAAAACACACCAACTGCCTGAAAGAGTGTAGCAGCATGTGTCTAGAGGCGCTAATGCTAACTTCCCTTATGTGACTGAGCGGTTAGTAGATTACAGTAACTTTACCGGGGAGCGAGTGAAGTAGTGTTGAGCGCTGACCCACGTTAAGACAAATGATATATGATAAACAACGTTACCTAACAGTGATGCTGTTCTCATGTGTCTTCCGACGTGTAGTGGCCTGCGAAGGTGTGAAGGGACAAATATTGCACATGGAAAATTACTGTAAATGCTTTGCGATTTCCAAAGATTACAGTAATTTTGAGCCTGATTGTCAGCGACTCGGTAGCCAGTAGCAAGTCGGTGACCTGAGCTTCAGGCTGACGGTAAATGTATGATTAAAACAAACGAAGAACTAGATTTATAAACACAAACTAAACTACGACTAATATCTCAAATAAAAAGACAATAATTAAAAAAACTAAAAAGGTCAAAGATAAACTACAATCACTACTAATCTGCCTTGTACAACGGTTGTAATAATGGGAATATAAATCCAAACTACTGGAGAGTTGAACTGGTGGACTGTGCTGTATGGGGTTTAAACTCAAAGCACGAGCAATGACTTCATTAGCCGAGCTTCAAAATATATCCTGAACTCTGCTCTGTTTCAAGCCGATCTAGCGCATGTATAGGTTTAGTTTTAAGGGTAAAAATCAACCAATAGCGCTGTTACATAACTTTACAACCAACTGACTGAGTACGTGAAATCAGCCTGTGTGGGACCGAACCAATGAGAAAAAACAGAAACGAGGAACACTCAGAGCTATCACAGGTATGATTCTTGTAACTCTGAGGGCACAGGACGTCTGTCCTCTGGCCTTTGATGCTAGTGTTGTACTTACTGACCGATATAAAGAGGGTGCTCGACTGTGACACAGAGAGAGGGATAAGGGGTGTTTGTCACATACACACTGACCGACGGGGGTGCTGCTACGTGGCCCTGCAAAGCAACACAGTGGAGAGGATCATGGAGTTTGGTGCTTTCTGATTGGTTCTCACACCGTATACCTCGATTTTCCCCTCCAGCGCCCCTCCACCCTCTCCCCGTCCTCCCAGCACCTGAAGGTGTCCTCCTCTCCTCCCTCCCCTCCCCCTCTTCCCTCCCTAGCATCCGAAGGTCTCTTGCGAGGCGTAGACCATGTAGAGGAAGCCGTCCTCGTCTCTCTCCTGCTCGTAGATCTCAGAGATGGGTGTGGACACGGACACCATGCTGTGCTGGTTGACCAGCAGGAAGAAGGCCTGCGTGGGGTTCAGCTGCAGCCGACGCCTGGAGGAAAAGGGCGAGAGGGGTGAGAAACTGAGGTGGCAACAGAGCCTTTTAAGTCACATCACATATTTGTTATATATTCTGTTGCCTTGGCTAATTTCTCCTCGTGTCTTTTCCTCGACTCCTACTAAGACGTGAGGACAGGAGTCGAGGAGCTACAAATTGGGAAATGAGAAGAGGGGTGTGCTACATTTCTCTATTTTTTTTAATCACTGTTTCTCTAGCAAAAACTGAACACACTCTGCATGTGGGAGGACTGTGAAAAAGAGGATTATGCTGCATAAACTGGCCGCCCCTGGAGTGCATTAACACCAACACGAATTCAACATGACTAAAGCTGCTCTGCTGCATCATGAATGAAACTACATTTTGTCAAGCCACCTCTAGAGTCTGTAGCAGGTGAGCGTCTTATTTTTGTATATTTTAGGAGTAGCACTTTATCAAACTGCAGGTTTTCCACATACTGAGGTCATTTGTGTTTCTCCTGGTTTTTACTTATATTCAACACCACAGGAAATGTTGGGGCTGAACCAAGCTGTTTTCTGTCCCAATCAATATTACATAAAGAGCAAACCATAGCCCTGACACTTTCTATGATTAATTACTCACAGGATAGGGTTAGCTTTTTTTTAGTTAGTTTTTTAAAAGTATTTTCTTTTCCAGTAAAGTATTTTTGATTCACTGGAGTGGACTGGAGTGAAAAGCTGCAGTAGTGTGAACTGGTCTCAGCTCAATGTCATTGTTTAATTCAAATATTTACCGTAAACAACTACATCTGTAATTGAAAAATTACAGATGTAAATTAGATTTTTCAGGAACTTACGAGTATCTGAAAAATGTATGCAATTGTAAATGCATCGCAGTAAGATGCATCGTAGTCTCCAGTGGACTATTCATGGCTGTTTTAAATCATCAAAATACAGGCCTTTATTTTTATGTCTCTTTAGCATTTTAAAGCAGGTCAAAACTCCAGCAGCACTTGTAGTATACACCAGTGCGTTTTTGGCTTCATCTGGGTTATCAAGACATTACCAGCAGCATTTAAATGATGTATACAATACAATAGTTACTCATTAGATTTAAAGCCTCATAATAAGCAGCAGCCTTATGAATGTATTAAAGTATTTCTGCATCATGGGGCAGTACAAGCTTACAGTAACTTACTTCTATTATTTTGGGGCTAATGTAAGGTAAACGTTTCATCTGCTTGCTTTTAAAGCAGTTTTAACTCTTGTAAATAAAGTGGTCAACTCACAGTAGTCTGCCAGATACATACACGTACTTGTACAGCTCCTCCTGGTATGTAACACTACCAGCACAACGTGTAGGCTAACCAACAGCCCGAAATATATGCACACATACCAAACATACACCTCAATGAACTTAATCGGCACTGGTATCCAGTCTGGTTTGTTTGTGTGTGTTCTTGCTACCTCTAGTTTTACCAAAACTCGCCAAGATGCAAGGGGCTGCAACAGTGGGCGCTCGTTATTTGTAAATAAGATCCAGGGAAGGTGAGTGTGGGTAATACATCCAAGACTTTGACACTGAGCTGATGCAAAAGCTGTTTATGATATTCTGAGGGCAGATTTCATGATAAAGCTTAAGCAGTGTTTGTGTGTGTTTACCTGATGATCTTGACCAGCTCACTCATGTTGACGTGGTCCGGTACCAGGAACTTGGTCTTGTCCAGAACGGGCAACTGCTTCTCTCCCTTATACCTTTCGATGATCACCTGCAGAAGCCACAAAGCTCTGTCAACATCTGTCCATCTAGTAACCGCTTAATGACAATGATCAGTATCGGAGAAATGTATTCATTATTTATGCAATCAGTAGCACTGTTTAAATGATCTGATATGTAGACGTTTGTACCATAAGAAACAAGTATCTTATGGTACAAATATTTACAAGTCAGATTTTAATCCATCTAATGATTTTATCCATAAGATGGATTTAAATGGTGACAGAAGTATTTAATCTACAATATGATAAAGGAGACAACATTTAGCGCAGATTTGATAAATGTTTAATAAACTTGTAAAAATGCATTTAATCAAAAATCCATTCCATATCTATTGTAGCTCATAAAACCAAAGTAAAGCTAATATTATTTTAGATTAAAGCTGACCTGTATGTATTGGCTAGAACACTGATGACTGTTATTGTCATCATTTAATGTATAAGTCAATAATACTAAAATGTACTGCATCAGCAAACTGATACGTAGCTTAACTAAGTGACTGACCAAATTACTTTTGACATCGATTTAACCAGCATTTGCTCTTTTACTCTCCACTTATGCCACACGCTCTTCTGCTTTCTGTGTTTTAGTAACATCAAGTACAACAAGTATGCTGAGATCAGAGTTGGACAGCAGCTTACAGGGATCTTGTTTGGGTGCTGCTCACGGATCTGCTGGACCTCTTTGCACCGGTCAGCTGTGGGAAACAAAACACACAATCTATAAACAACAAGTTCAGCTCAGAATAACAAATCAAAGAATCTTTAACAGATAGAAAGTTATAAAGCTGTGATACCTAAATGAATACAAAGAGTCAATTTAATTAGTCAATATATTCTTATTCTATTATTGAAAATGCAGATTTCCCCTCCCTTCCCGTGGAGACTGCCACTTTGCTCTCTGGCACTGGATGTGGTTTCTGGCAATAAATCCACAGGGAGTGACACACTGCACATCAGGCGTGAAAATATAAAACCAAACAGCAGCAATGCAGTGCTGTGTGCTGAGTCCAGATCTATCGCTGCAGAAAGTGATCCATAAATCCGTTACATTTTAGCATATTGTGTGAACAAACTTAAGGATCATAGTTCTTCAGGATTTTTTGGGGGTATTTAACAAGAACACGCAACATACATGCACAGCGATAAGCTGATTTATCGATTGTAATTTTCCTGGTATCCTGGTTCGAAAGTGAAAAAAAAATCTACCTATTTACTGTTTTACCACCTCGGTATCTAATTTTACAGCACAGTCTGCTCTATCTAAGGTTAAGAATGACCCATTTCAGAAAACAATCTGCTATTTTCCAAACACTGGCAGGGTTGAAAGCTCAAATGCATTGAGGAAAAACACTCAAGTGTGAATAGTGCCTTTGTTTAGGTCTTTAGGGGTGTCTTTAGCCTGCTATGTCTAATGGTCCTACCAGCTGCTGATAATATACATTATTTCACATTCTTTAGTGGTTGCACCATTTGACATTTTCAGGGGCATTCAATCCAACCTTTTTTTTAAAAAAAACACTGGTGCAAATGTCATTTCATATGACGCCGAACCAACAAATACAAAATGTACAATTTACTTAACCTGATCCATGCTTTTATTACACAGTTTCCAAAGTTTTGCTGACTTGCTTATCTTGACAACCTTTGTCACAACTAACAAGTAACGGCACTTTAATACTAACTCGACACTGAACAACTGTTGACTGTGGGCAAGGTGTTTTACTGTTAAATTACACCAGTCTGACAGATAGTGTGCTAATTAACAAACAGTAGTGAACCACATAATAAAACACGGTTAACCAGTCAGTCACTATGTACTGTAACAGTCCACACAGTGATAACAAACGCAGCCGCTAACAGAGCTAAGTCGGTGTTTTTCTGTCTCTATATTTCTCTGTATGGTCAGATTATGCAATGGACAGACGCTGGGCTCCTCCCTATCCAGCATAACGTATCAAATTACAACATAATTTACTCAACACGTGTACTGGGATAATGTGTCAGCACATGTTGTTTTCCTTTGAACAACCACGAAATTTTAATTTGTTTTATGGTCCACCTAGCTTGTCCAGCAGAGTAAAAATGCTAATGAGGCCTTGCTAGCTTCATGGATTGCCAAGCTAATGTGACAGTGACCCAGATGGCCTTTAAATATTAGTAGACAGCAGATAACGTAAATTACTATACATATTCTTTCTGTACAGAGATAATGTAATCTGGATTTGACTATCTAACAATCTTCACCCTTGCTTTGCGTAAAAAAAAAAACTGCCAAAATAATTATTTTAACTTAACGCCTAGGCGCTCGTGTCTGAAGTTCGCTACCCACTTCAGCTATTAATCGCTTATTTAAACGCCGAGTAGGTTTACAGTAACATAACATACAACTAAACATCCAAAACCTTTTAATTACACTTGTCAACAAGCAGAGTATGGGCAAGCTAGCGGCCCAGCTAGCCGCCTAGCCTCTGGTTTTCAGCTGCTGTTTTCAGGCAGTTAGCTAAACAACACAACACAGCCTTGGTGATTTCTTACCAAACGTCCTCCTTTGTTTGAAGGGTCTGTCGGACGGCATCTCTGTCGGTGTTACTACACACTTACAACCTAACGAATCAACGGTGTAACGGCCTATAACGTAGTGGATCACACGGGAACTTGAAGGTGTTTTTTTTTTTTCTTTCTTTTTCCCGTGTACGTCTTGTCGTCTCTCGGTCAGTCTGAAGCCAAAACAGCTTCGGACAAACAAAGCAAGTAAACCGAGGCGCAGACGTCATCCGCTCCGTTTAAAGGGACATTCACCTTTTTATTTTTTATTTATTTTTTTATTTTTTATACATGTTCAGTGTTTATATACAGTATTCGGGACTCAAACGTTTTAAGCAAAAGTAGGAATATCACACCGTGTGGAAAAAAAAACAAAAAAAAAAACACTATCCACTATAAGTATATACTTTCAGAAGCTTCGGTGAAAGTACGTGTAAGTATTACCAGCAAAGGCCCATTCAAGTGCTGTGGTAGTTCTGTAAACACTGCTCGGTTGATCGTGTTGGGTAATATTCTAGGTAGTTTGGGCTCTTGGTTGTGTCTGTAAACACGCTGCCGGGCTGTGCGGTGACCCGTGTTGCTGGGTCAAATGCTTTATAAGGGGGTTATTTGCAGAAGAACAGCTGTTTTGGGTTACTTCGACCCAGCTGTTGATTATTCGTTTTCCCACTCCGTCCGTTGTTTTAGAAACTTCTGTGGATCCCTGTATCACCATTGATATAATATATATGATATATATAACAGGGAAATAATGTTTATGGTTTGCATTATTTGTTTCACTGCAGTAACTTTCTAAGAATAATTCTTTTTAGTTCACTTTATTGTCCCCCAAAGGGAAATTTGAGCTCAGCTGCAGTATTCTAGTTGTATTTTACTAAGTATAATCTGAGCTGCAGTGTAAATCAGCCTTTGCCTTTTGAGTGGTTGAAATACTTAACAAGGTGCCTATAAAGTGGTTAATTCAGCGCCACTCCCCATGTGGCTGTAGAGCAAACTGGTCTTTGAACTGCTTGTTTTACCGTTGAAATTCTTTTTGGTTTCACCTCGTATTTCCAACTTGAATCCAATGCTGGCAGTGAAATAGACAGATTTCTGGAGTTTTTATTTACTGTATTGCCATGACTCATGCCTGTGTGAGAGTGAGCACTATAAGTCACCAACAGATACATCAAACTTTATGAAACTTGGTATATATATTGACCGAGTGACAATCTGGAACCCTGTAGATTTATTTCATGAACTTCAGTCCAGTACTGCCACCTAGTGACTAGTCTAGAGTTTAGATTTCAGCTCTTTAACTGTAAATATTTCAGCTGCGTCATGATCAGTCCCTCTTAATGTTTTAAATTACTATTGGACTAGATCTCATCACATGACCAGGAAAAGTAAGAATTTCCTTCATAGTTTCCTCTTCAGTATCAAATAACTCTCTGTAGAACAATTTTATAGGATTTCCTTTTGCACTTTTTATTGTCCTTGGACGTTATTAATGGACTGACCCTTTATCTGCTAGTTCAGTTTTTACACCCTGAGTTAGATTGATAGTGAGGAGAAGGACTTCCGTACCTCGGCACATTTTTCCTTAACAACCAATATCTCTAAAAACCAAATCCCAACGGGATTTATGATTTTTGGCGGGCGGGGTTGGTGGAGCTTGCTCCATTCACCCCATGCATCAACCTGGTATTGCAGTGTTTCCAGGACTGGTGCCCTGTACATGTTAAATGTTAATACTACACATGAATGTTACCCTTTTGTTACCTGTAAATGAACATTATTAGGCTCTTTGACGTCTCTTCCACTCAAGCTTTCAGCCTGTCACATGTTTAGATTGTATCCTGATTCAACTGTAATCACTGATTCGTGAGCAGAAGAATGTAAAGTTATACTTCTATTGATCTGCGTCACCCTGTCAGAGCTTATGTCACAATAATGACTGACTCTCTGTATCTCACTCAGTATTCAGCTGCGTATTAAAGAAATCAATCATTTGACAAACAATCGATATAAAAATTATTGATTGATTTATTGATGTACGGATTGTAGAATGACCTGCTTTTTAAAGATATTTAATTAATGATTTGCTGGCTTGGTGTAAGATTTTTTTGGTTCGTTTAGTGTAACGTTTAAGTGTAACGTTTTGGAAAAAAAAAAAAGGTTATAGTCTCAAAGCTTGTGCCTTAAGCAATCAGAAAAAAGAAAGAAAGAAACATCACCATGACATGAAATTTGATCATATGTCACATTTAATTTTAGCTACAGCCGCTCTGTCATTTGAGACTTATGAGAGCTGGGCACTGTTTGTAATATTTTGTTATTCAGAAACAAATAATACATCATACATGCATAGCCTCAAAGACATCATACGTAAAGGAAACAATTCCAAAAGTTCACAAAACCCAGACGCAAAAGTTTGTTATTAAATAACTAGTATCAGTAGTTATCAGGCAGCACAGCTTCTTTGAGTGTAATATTTAAAACTTTAGTATTGAATTATTATTAATGATCCAGTAATAATCCAATAGACTTGAATTTATCATTTTGTATTTAAAGTGCACAAAGCTGGCCTGTGCCATAGGCAGTATAGGCACTAGGGGGTACGGGTAACGGGTACCGAATCCAAACGTCAAGGTAAACAAACCATCACGAATAAAACTTAGCGACCTGGACAGAGGTGATCACTGTCAGCGGTTTCCTGTAAATCAGCAGTGTGAGGCGTAGACTTCAGCAAACTGTGTCTGTGAAGCAATCTTCTTTATTGATTCAATTTAAAGAGAGATTCGTAGTGTAACAGTGTCAGTGCAGGTGAACTGTCCTGGCTGACATCTGTCCGAATGTGCACAACGTGGCATTCCCATTTAAAAACCCAAACATTATCAAAATAGAACGAAGATGCGCAGATATTATTGTGAGCTCAGAGTGAAGTTAATGTGTGTAATGTGTGAATGTGAGGCCAGACATCACAGTGCAGATTTATTCCTGCAGCGAACGGTGGTAGCGAGTGAGTTAACAAGCTAATATTAAAACAGCAGACTGTAAACCTGAGCGTATTCTCTGTGTGTTAAACTTTACACTAACTTTACACTCACACCAGCATGAATGAAGAAATGAAACGTGTCAGACAGCAGCAGAAGCAGTAACAGTGAGGTTAAGCTTCACACACTGATCAGAGTTGATGTTTTTCTGAAACAGAAAACCTAGACTTTCCCTTGAGGTGAACATAGGTTTTCACTAAACATGTTCTGAAACAGGACATAGGATGCCGCAGTGTAGCTCTTAATGTTCCCAAATTTCACTCAATGTGGATAGAAAACTACTGTGACAATGCTGAACCGGACGTTCGATTACAATCACAATTACAATTACAACCTTTTGGCAAAAATAATATTGCTATAAAATATTTGACCCGTAAATGTTTCATTGTTTCGGCTGAATACAATAGCCCGTTGCGTTGTACGGTATTATATGGTTTAAATGACATTATTTCCACTTTAGTTTGTCTTCTGTGTGGCTTGTTTGTGCTTTTTTTCATCTAGTAAAGAATGAAAACCCCAAATAATAATGGTTTGTACCACATTGACTTTCAGGTGCAGTAATCTGGTTTTATTTTTGCTCCAATCTGAGCTACAATGTAGGTGCAGTTGATTGAAATACTTTCAGTATTCAGTGGTCGTAACAGAGGCTGGACAGGACACATTGGACGTGCTTATTTTATCGTGTGAGTTATTTTTTGATTTCACCTTGTGTTTCTAACAGATGAATACTCAGTAAAACTGGGGACGTTAAGGATCTCTTGTGTCTGCGTCTGTGTGATCTCGATAACTCACCATCAGATATACGTCGATATTTATAAAACATACTGACGATCATTCACTGAGAATACATTTCATGAACTTCAGTCCAACACTGCCACCTAGTGACTAGTCTCGAGTTAGGTTTCGCTTCTCAGTAACCTGTAAAGCATGTACACTGTGGTACAAAAAAAAAAAAAAACGTGTTTTTTTTTTTTCGAGCTGCGTCATGATGAGTGAATGTAATGTTTTAAAAATATTATTGGACCAGATCTCACCACGTGACCAGGAAGAGTCTAGGCTCTTTTAATCGTTTCTTCTTTAACCTCAAATAACTCTCTGTGTAGAAATTCTCCAGGATTTTCCTTCAGCGGTGTTTATTGTACGTCGACGTTATGAACGGACTTGACCCTGTATGTGTGAGTTCAGTTTTTACCCCTGAGTTAGACTGGCAGGGCGGACGAACACTTCCCCAGATCTCGACCGTATCTGCATCACATATTTGGCCTTCTGGGCCTAATTGTGTGTATCAACACTTAATGTGTATCTCTACTTATCTATATTATATATATATATATATCGAACTTCCCAATGGGGAAACCCAAACATTTTTTGGCGGGAGGAGATGTCGGGGTTCGCTCCGTGTTCTCCAACACATCGACCTGGTATTGCAGTACCACCAGGACCGGTGCCCTCTATCTGTGTAATTAAAACGTAGAAATAACATCATCATCATCATCAACTTCATACCTATTCCCTGCCCCTGCTTTCGCCTATACGCCGCGGCAACGCGATTACACCGTTGTCTAATTTATTATCATTTGTACAACGACGCAAAGGAGAAAAAAAAAAAAAAAAAAAAAGACTGGGAGGTTTCTAAAATTAGCGCACCTGAACGAGTGTAAACAATAAGACGAATAATCGAAGAAGACGCGAAACAGAATACATTTGAACTGCTGTAATGACTGATTTCTAAGCAGAAGGCTGTGAAGTTTCACCGTCGTTTATTCAACGAGGTGCTCCATCAGTCATGTGGTATTTTCACGGTAACACGTCTGTTGTGTCGTAGTATAAGATCCTCTGAAATAAGACCGTGTTTACGTTCGTGTCGTTTTCCCGCGACCCTTTCAAATTAAGAGCTCCGTGGACGGAACTCCTTCGTAACTAGGCTTTTATTGTGATACAGGAAGGTGTTGCGGAAAAGGCGAGAGTGCTGTCGCTTTGTTAAACACACCAAAAAAAAAAACACAAAACAGTTTATAATCTGAAGGAGAAGATAATCAAAGACAGTGAGAGTGTGTGTATAGACGCGCCAGCTCCTAAAAAACAGATTTAATTCAAGAGGAAAGCGGACTGATGAGGTTCGAGGTGAGACACTGTAGTGAAACCATAGACTGTAAGAAGTGAGAAGACTCCTGTATGAACGTGTTGTATTGACGCTACACTATTAATGTACTAGAACGTGTTTCCAAATATTAAAAACAAGCTGAAAGGGTCAGTAAGGAAAGTAGAGACTGGCTTTCCTGAAAGTCGCCTAAAGTGTACAGTTTAGACTGAGACACGATGAGGTTTATGTGGACGAGGCGAGTGAGTGTCTGAGAGAGACTGAGAGTCAAATGCAGACTGTATGTTCGTGCAATGATTTATTTTAGACAAATGCATTTTTTTTTTTTTTTTTTTTACATTTACATCACGCCCAGCGGCGGCTTCGCGCATGCGCGATTGATTTGCGGTCTAGACGCGGAGGGGGGTGAACGTCTGAGTGCGTCGGGACGGGACACGGACACGGACACGGAAAGAAGGATACGTTTACCTCTGACAGATTGATATTGTTGGTTCGTGTTTGTCTCAGTACATAAATGATTTGATCCTGTGAGTGAGTCTGTAGGGAACAAGGCGTCATTGTTTTGGATGATTTCATAACTGCAAAGTTTTAAGTTTAAGTTTCTTTCATTTATATAGCACTTTATAAGGAAAAAAAAAAAAGGTTTTTGCACCACGGTGCTTCACAAAAAATGACATATACACGGGCATAAGACGTATATGCTTGACAGATGTTGTGGGAAATAGAGAAGGTTTAAAAACACGTTGAACATAACTTAAAAACATATTAAAGAAAATTCAAAGCCCAGAGAACTGAAAGTGGTTCTTTAGGAGCTTCTTAAACACATCAACAGACTCATTCTGTCTAATGGTCTCTGGCAAAGGCCGTTCCCTGTCTCTGCTTTTGTTTCAGGAACAGAGTCGACGCTCCATGTCTGAGAGGTCTGGCGGAGGCTGGAAGGGCTGAGTGACGAGATGTATGTTTGGGCGAGACCATGGTGGTGTGGTGATAAAGCACTGGTGGTAAGAAGAATGGCAGATTTGCACTGAATATTTACTGCGCTTGGTTAATCTACACAGATTCTTCTCAATCTCTGTATATTTGCCTTACTTATTCTAATTACCAAATAGCAGATCGGCCATTGGAAGAGATGTGTGTTCTATCAGGGGTCGCATCCTATGAGGGGTGACACATATCACAGTATATGATCACAGTAATGGTACATGTCACGATCCAGTAACTGTAAATCCAATTAAGAAATGGTTTCAACTACTGTACTTCTTCACATTTGATTATTTCCTTCATCTTTACAGATAGTTTATGTTGCACTTATGTAAAATAAAGGCAGCCCGAATCACAGCTGAGTCAATAAAACATTATTGTTTAATGTTTGTCATTAATCATGGATCCACAACAACACAGCAGTTTAGTGAGTAGGAAAACGTGAGTATTTACATCTACTGTCATACACGTCACAGTTTATACCCATGCTAACACAATAAAGACTTTTATATACAAGAAATACTTATTAGCCTCATTGTACAAAGGAAAACCATCGTAGCATCTCTCGTCCGGATTTATCATTGATGCAAAATACACAAAATAATAAACGTCCCCGCAGCTGCCCTGAAAGAATCGAATAATTAGACCAAAGGAGTTTGTTTTGTTTGCTGTGGTTTAGGTTTAAAAACAGTTTTACATCAGAAAGTACAAGGCAAGACAATCACAATCTACATTATACAAGGTTCGCCCCTTTATGATCGTATAAATACACTCTCCTTGTTATGTACACAAATCAACACGCGCCTAATATTTATCTTTTCCTGTTCACTTTCTTACACTTTTTATCCACTGCACCAATTGCAAAAGCAAAGAAACAAACAGAAACTGTGTTCAGAGGTTAAAATAAAAAGTCAAAGCTGAGCTTCAGGTTGCACCTAAAATGATTAACAAGCTTTTTTTTTTAGCTTTCCCGTAGCGCAAAAATGATCACCACCGTTTGTCTTCGTCACTTTTTAAAAGCACATTAGATTTTCCCGACTCTATAGGATGAACATTTTCGTACATTATAAATGAAAATAAATAGAAATATTCCAGTGTAAAAGAAAACCTCAGTGCTTAAAGAGGCGGCAAATAATTTAAAGTGGAATTTGTTTAAAAGAAAATATAAAAATTCAGTCAGATTTTTTTCTAAGGGGCTTTGCATAGTTTACCTGCTCTCACACTGTAAGTATCATACCGACACAGAATGATTCCACTTTAATCGCTCATGATTTAAATTCAGTAGTAGTAAAGGTTTGGCTCAGACTGTAGATATGTCAATGTTAATATTACCTTACCAACCTGCTACAAATTGTAAAAATTGTAAATTTCCATCCCTCTGCTTCAGTTTCTTCCACATATAATAGAAATCATTCACAAAATGCTACTTTAATGGAGTAAACCGCAATACATGAACTAGTTACTGCTATCAAAGCGCTAACGTGTCTGCTGCTCTTCAGTACTAAAAGCGATCATTTCTAAAGGTCAGTCAAAAACTGACTGTCCTTACTTGTGTTTAGGCTGTGACGCTTGACAAAAAGGTTAAGATGAACTAATTTCGAGCCAAACCTGGCAGTAAGTGCAAACTTTAACCCTTAAGACAGTGAGAGAAAATAAGCACAAAGTGATTTTTTTTTCTTGCTATATAAACTTTCTAATACCCCATTTGATATAAAGGGAAAGTACACAAGAGAAGCTTAAAGCGATGGCAGCATGAAATTCTCAGAAATACAAACCTCAGTACCGTCCTGATTTAGACGTATGTGGAGAAATAATACATCACAGTATGTTTGTCAGAGTCAGATTCCTTTCCCTCAGTGCTTTTGTGAAACAATGCCCATTAAATCAACGCCATACGAGGTCAGAACCCAGAATTTAAATGTATTTGTTCCCTAAAAAAGATCAAAAACTTTACGATACATGTCACCACGGTATGTAGAGAAGCCACAAAAACAAAACGCAGGAGCCTTCGAGTAACTGATGGAAAAACCACCGACATACGACATCTCTTTAGTTTCAAATTCACTTTTATCAGTTTCCTGCACCTTTAAGGTATTGTAATTAAGATCTGTGCACTTCAATGTGCTGTCCTTATAAGCTTAAAATTCACTGTGTCTGTTAACGTCATCAGATGATCCAGCAGAGTAAACGCCTGACGGCCAGGTGAGCCAACGGCTGCTCTCACTTCAGTTTAGCTCATCTCACCCAGAAAGGAGACGAGTGACCCGGTGGCTCAGGACGACAGCATGTACATCTTTTACACTGGTGGCTAAAAATAAAAAGGCTTACATTTGTAAAACGACAAAAAAAAAAGCACAATCCTTCACAATACAGTACACTTGTGTCACCAATATGAAATCTTGTAGATTCAATGTCCTTGGTGATTAAAAAGTGTTTCGGTTCATAAAGACGTCAGAAATCCTCCTCTGCTTCCATTAATCTACCTTTGAGGCTCACTTAGAGTTTCCGCTCAAGCCGTAACGTTCAGTGAATGAACATGCATACAAAACAGTACCTGGATTCAAAAATGTACAGTCGTTACAGCTCGTTACTTTCATAAAAAAAATGGCAAAGTGTACATTTATTATAGTTAATATTCTCTAGAAATGTCGTCCACCTGATGCCTCACACGCATTCACAGGTTTCTGTCTAAATCTTACAGCTTCACCCTCTGTTTTCAACATCGCGAAAGCAAAAAGTTATTTCTTCACTCCAAACACCGTAGGATGTAACGCTCTCAGGAGCCGCGACATTAAAACCGGCTCACGTTTGAGTGCGTTTGTGTGTGTGTGAGGCGTCGCAAAGTTCAGCAAGTGCACGTCATCATGTATCATCAAGCAGCTACGTCTGGCTCAGGAAACCAGTTATCTTGCATATTTCTACACAGGTCTCACCTTCCATCAAAAGTATGAGGATTAAATATAAACTATACTTATATATTCCTATATACTGTGTTACATTTATCTACATACTTTGTTTCAGTCTTCGGAAAATATAAATCGTTTCTGTCGTTTGTTGTAAATCAGGAAAAAGTGACACTGCTGAAAATGGCTTCTTTCAGTCAAACAGGAAACGCTCCCAGTCGCCCGTTTGTCCAGGGGAACATAAACGTTAAGAAGAAGTTTTTGTTTATTCAGGAGGGCGGGCGGGCTCAGGTGGAAGAACTATCTTGTGCGGTTTATTGTCTTCATTATCAGAATTTCTTTGTTTTCGGTTCGATCTTCACTTTACCATAAATATCATTTCCGTATTCTCAAGCCTCAGCACGTTCCATAATTACTGCCTCTGTTTTTATTTGTTAAAAATATCTGTAGATTATACTTCTTACTCTAAAGTTTTGGTGCTCTGTTATTAAAGTGCTGCTTCTCGTCTCAACAGGATATAACCACTTTTCTAAAAAATAAATCATACATTTTTGTGAATGACAATGTTTGAATGACGTTACTTATTAACTTGGATGAGATTGATCAATGCAGTTTGACTGAATTTAGAGATGTGTTAAGAGATTTGATGAGAAGGTTGACAGTTATAAATAAAAGGTTAATGTGCTCATAAAAGAATGTATGTGACAGTCGTTTGGTTAAAGGAGCTTTTAAAGTCTGAAAGTAGAGGAAAAGAGGTGAGAAAGTGGATGATGTCAGCTTTCGTCGTTCTTGCTGCTTTTTAGTTCAGTTCGGTTGTTGGGCTGGACACCGCAGGGAATCTGACAGGTTCTCTAAAAGTCACTTCATGACATAGTTTGGCTCTTGCTCTGACTTTTTTCTCTCTTTTGAGAAGAGTTTATTTTTTGTTTGATAAAATCCGTTGAGCTGACTTCTTACTCCTCGCTGATGCCGTGCTCCCATGCCACTTTCGCCTGCTCCTCCTTGGTTGCTGCGATGATGGGCTGAGAGATCTTGCGTGGCATCGGTCTAGGTGCGGGGGGTGGTGGGGGTGCTGACTGGGGGTCCTCTTCAGGGATGCAGCCCTCCCTGAAGTAGGGTTTGGGGGGCAGAGCAGGAGGCGGCTCGTGGAGGTGGTACAGAGGCGGGTGATGGGGAATGTAGTGTGGGTGGAAGTGGTGGTGGTAGTAGATGTGTTGAGTGTGTGGCAGGCCATCCGTCATCTGTGGTTGTGGTGCAGCTCCACTGGAGGCTGAGCCCGGACCCTGACCCTGGATGATGTGACCCCCCGTCTGGGCTGGGGTGACGCCTCCTGGGGCTGAGTGGCTGCGACAGGGTGGGGGTTTGGCTCCATCCAGGACTTCAGGCTCAGAGACGCTGTACCTGACCGGCTGGTAGGGCGAGTCCAGGTCCTCCTGGTCGGTGGTCCAGGCCTGGCTGCTGGGGACGGACTCTAAGGTGTCTGTGCGACTGGCAGGGGGGTCAGAGGACGAGGTGGGGCCGCCAAAGTTACTCTCACTGAGGGATGAGACTCCAGAACTGGCGCTGCCTGACAAAGTGGAGTTACTGCCATCCAGGATGGACTGTGGACTGGTGGGCGAGGCAGGTATAGGGTGCAAGGGAGACTGAGCGAACAGAGAGGGGGAGAGACAGAATATATTCAGATTTATATAAACATACATGCTGTATGTGTGTTTTTATGATACCACTGAGGAATATTTACTGAGCTGATGAACAAAAGAAGGATACGGACAAGTTTTTAAATAACTAATTTGGCAGATTGTCGATACTGATGTTATTTTCTGTTTATATTGTTATTTATTCCCCCTTTAGTGCTGTGGAAACAAAGAAATCTTCATTATAAACTGTTTTAAGGTCTTCATCACAGTATATTTAAGTGAACACAAATTCAATCATACAATCTATAAAACAACCTTGAATATAACACAACAGATAAACACCCGCACCCCCCCAATGCCCAGTGGAATTAAAAATCTGCAGTCGTCCTCCTTTCCAGAAAGATGAATTAAAATGAAGCTAACATGAAGTACCACTAAAGCTGTAATATGTAACATTTCTGTATTAAAATATAATATAAAAAACAGCTAGGGCTGTGTTGTAGATTTAAATTTAGATTATATCAAATATCAAATAATGTTCAAAATAAGAGAAATCAGTCATTTTATTGAATGTACTAATGTTAATGTTACTTGCAGATACGGAGGACGGTGGATTTTGTACTGACAGGTATTGGGAAATGACTTCTTAATGTCCTTTATGACAGGAGAAATAACTGCATCAAGCTAAACCTGATAATATGTTCATATGAATACTTGACTAAAGAAAGATTTGGAAAATAAATTAATAACGACTGAGGATGAAACATGAAAAGTCAAATTTAAACCAAATAAAAGACAGAAAACGGGAAAACATACATAAAAAGACTAGAAGGATAATTCAACAAATACTGTGCAGATTTCCTTTGTTGATTTCACAATTTATTCTTGGCTCTATGGCGACATTTCACCTGAACTATGATCAAAATGAGTTTCTGGGGATTTGGAATCACTACTGGCACACAGACAGTAACTTAAATTAACACCAGTTCTTAAAAATAAATGTAAAATCATTGTCCCAAAGTCATACAGAGGCAGAGATGAGCGCTCACAGGTGATTCTGAGTGTAGTTGTGAATGATAGTAGCCTTTGTACAAAGAGATAAAAATGGACAAACTGCTCAGGAGGGCAGACAGACAGATGGACTGACAAGCATCCAGACCAACAGCAGGAGTGAGGAGAAGGAGGAAGAGGAGGAGGAGGGTACCTTTCTTAAGGAGCGCGCAGGGAGAGCTGGAGGGAGGTCGCTGACCTGGTGGTGGAAAGCGTCAAAGTGCATCGACAGGTGTTGCCCTACAGGGGGAGACACAGCAGGACTGACTGAGATAGATGCACACACGCCTCAGACCAGAGAAGAGGAGGAGGAGGTGAAGAAGAGTGGGCGGTGGGGGAAGAGGGGTGAGGAGGAAGAAGAGGAGTAGGACGGAGAATAAAGATAGAGAGGGAAGAAGAAGAAGCGAGGAGGAGGGAGAAGGAGGTGCAGAGAGGGGTGTGCGGAGGGAGGTGTTTGAATCTTTCAGACTTATGTTTGGTGTAAAATTGACTTTGGCTAGAGAGGTAAGAGAGCAGCTACACTGGTTATACAATTTAGATTCTGTATTTTTGATGGGACTGATGGGTTGGAACAGAAATGTAAAGGTTCGGTTTATATCTCAAAAACAATTTTCTCTTCTCCGCTGTTGGCATTTTGCAACAGATTGAGTTTTATGAGCTGAGGCCTTAAAATACTCACCTCTGACCCCAAGTCACAGTTCCTTTTCATACTTTTTCATGTTCGTATTAATTCAGAATGACCATAAAGTTCAAACAACTGCAATCTTGACTTAAATCACCAGGAGTGATGAAACACTGAAACAACTAAGCAGCTAAAAAAAAAGTGACAGCGCCTACAAAATGACACCATAGCAAGGCAGCAAACACACGCCTTTGTTTCTCTATTTATTGTCGACCAAATGTCTGTACACACAACACCTATTGCATTGTCTGCCTGCCCCGGAAGAGGGATCCCTCCTCTGTGGCACTTCCTGAGGTTTCTACCACTTTTTGGGCAGTTTTTCCTAACTCGAACCGAGGGTCTAGGACAGAGGGTGTTGTTTTCACTGTACAGATGTACAGCCCTTTGAGGTGATTCTTGGATTTGTGATATTGGGCTATATAAATAAAACTGAATTGAATATCCCGGTGAAGACGCTCGCTGACTTAATTCATTCACCAACCTTTATTTCATTTATTAATTGAAGAAACAGTGCTGATAACAATAGATTTAGTAAACGCCTAAAAACAAATTCAAGGATTTACAACAAAAATTTAGACAAAACATTGCTGTACATGCTGTGCACTTCAGTAAAACACTAAAACCAATAAATACCATTAAGAACAATTAAAACTCTTAAAACATATGCCGAGCGAATCAGCTAAAACGAGCAGCTGCAAGAAATATGTTGAAATGAAAAATGTAAATTGCCCTAGAGATAAAAATGAACTCCTTTTAAGATTGCTCAGGCGTTGCAGGTGCACAATGAATGAAAGTGGATTTACAAAGATAAGTAAAATCAGCCCCTGCAATGTAATAAAATCACTTGAGAGTGTTCTAAAGAGGGCCATATTAAAATAATGAGCTGATGTAAGGGGGAAAAAAAAGTGCTTTATAAGTAAAAATACTTCTTACACCAACCTTAACAAGGACTACTGAATCCTAACCCTTACCCTGATCTAAACCTAGTCCTAACCCTAAAAAACACGTCTAAACCCTCACACTCACACACCAACAAACAACTCTTGAACCACATACGCAAACAAAATGCACATGTAAACCAGGCAGGTAAAGACGACAAACGCGCGCCCAGAGGTTGGACAGACAAAAAACAAATACACATAAAACACAGAAAAGGAACATTTAAGTGTCGTACCTTGAGGCAGGTTGCGTGGAGGGACGGGAGGCGCCATGACACTGCCAACGTGAGCGGAGAGGAAGGGGAGGGCTTCTCTGGTACCACTGTCCAAGCTCCAACTACTGGGAGTGGTGAGGACTGAGCGGGTGAGAGGACAGGAGACGTAAGCGGACTGCATTCATTCATCTGTCACATTTCAGTGTGTGTGTGTGTGAGCTTTACCTTTCTCAGCCACAGAGAGGTTGGGGTCACTGCAGGGTTTGCACGGACCGATCACCTGATGGAACAACGCTCGCTGGAAGTTAGTCGGCTGAAAGAAAACATGTCAGATATTGATAAAAGTCACAGTTTGATTCATTTCTTACAGATTATCCTGCATCCTGATGACACAGTTAGGGGTCCAGTATTTAGAGAGACGTGTAATGTGGCATCTGAAGTATAATACCGTATCAATCAGACTGAGCCTCACTGATAAATGAATCTGTAGTGCATCTAATGCATACACCAGAAGGCTCTGAAAAGAGTTTGGAAAGACTAAAGCGTGACCTCACAGACTCACAGAGTTTTTTGTCACAAACTACAAGATTTTGTTCAGACCGGGAACCTTACAGGGTCTCTAATTACAAGACTGTAACTGGATTCCTCATATGTTTCCTCACATAGGCCTGAAAGAGTTCATTTCAAGATGTCTTTGTTTGTCTGGCACAAAAGCTGGAATAAATAACAACAAACATAAAATAAACAGAAATCCGCACAGAATTCCACATCCCTGGTCAGTGTAGACAATACGTAAATTGAATGCAGTACCTAATTGCCACAAAAAAACAATCTAATCCTGAAAGAGATGAGTACAAGTCCAGACATTAAAGTGTCACCGGTTCCCATCATGTTCTTGCTTCCATCCCTTCGTACCTGTCCGTTCTCTGTGATGTTTGGGTACATCGCGCTACTCGGTCTCTCTCTGTGTGGCGGCAGCAGCATCAGCATTTCTCTGTTATGTCTGTATTTGTCCGGCAGAGAAGGAGAACCAACTGCAGAGAGACAGACAGAAGAGAAATGTACTAGAAAGACTTCCTGAAAACTGACAAATGCTGTGTATGTGGGGGAAAAAGTCAAATTTGATGTAATTCTCTTGTTTAAGTAGTTTTTCTTGCTGTATCTGAATGACTCACCTCTTATGGTTGAAGGGGTGGAGTTTATCATCTGTGAAGGGGCTGAGTGGGTGGAGCTAAGACTGGAGGAGGAGGGGCTCGCCTGAAGTGAGAAAATTACGGCGTACAAGTGATACATCTACAGTAGTAATATGAAAGCATATTACTTAGGCAGTACGTCTCAGCAGAGAAGATGTAGTCATGAAGTAGTGTGGGATCATGAGAGCTGTTTTCATGATGTTTCATGTTGTTTTTGATGTTTAATGTGGTAACGTTACATAATATAGTTTTATTTTAACTCTAAAAATTAAAAATTGTGTTAAATGATTTCCTTTTCTCATGATGTACACGGCTGTGCGTGTCACAACTGTTTCATTTACACCTCTGTCGACTCCCATGTGCAGTTTTTCCTGCTCATTATTTTCAACTCAGTATATCCAGATATTAAACGTGTACACATTTGATTTCACACACATCTAAACATATGCAGTGTAGTGATGATGCATTGTGTTGTAATTGTTAACAGTGACTTCTGCTTGCACTGTTCACCCCTTTCAAGATATGCTTGTTTTGTTGACCCTGACAGCCCTGAGCAGCACTGACCTGCATGCGGTAGAAGTCCTCTGGGTGCTCCACCACCATGCCATCGGCCAGGATCAGCAGATTCCCAACGTTACCTGTCTCGCTGGAGTTTTGAGAAGAGAGAGAGGAGGAGGAGTTGCGTACTGGAGTCAAAACAGCTATGGGACTGGGAGGAGGGAAGAAAAGAGGTAAAGTAGAGGGAAGAGGAGGAAATAAAGGAGGAGGCAGAGGGTGGAGGCATCGAGAGGAGAGGAGAGGATGAGGAGAGGAGAGGATGAGGAGAGGAGAGGAGAGAGGAGAGGAGAGGAGAGGAGAGGATGAGGGGGATATTATAGCGCAGTGCAGTGAAATACAGGATAGTATAGCGCAGTGCAGTGCAGTGAAAGACAGGATAGTAGAGC
>JAPQRN010000021.1:1772701-1796179 GCA_037367275.1 Coranthus polyacanthus
CACAAATCAAGATTTGCCTCAAAGGGCTTTACAGTCCGTACAAGGTACAACACCCTCTGTCCTTAGACCCTCAGTTCGAGTGAGGAAAAATTGCCCAAAAAACCCATCTGGGAAAAATGGTGGAAACCTCAGGAAGAGCCACAGAGGAGGGATCCCTCTTCCAGTTCAATAGGTGTTGTGTGTACAGACAATGGCAAACAGTGAAAACGCTAAGCATGACACAATATAAACATGTTTGTGTACAGTGAAGACATTCCAAAATTAAAACTTCATGAATCACCTCCATATTAATTATGGCCCACTCTGTAAAATTTGAGCCTTCTTGCACATTGCATTGCGGACATATTGCCTGTGACACTTGGGATCCCTGGCATATAATGCAATTGTATTGTCAAGTGTCAACGTTAGAAGTTTTTGTACAGTGCATGTCCACAATGCCAAGGGTTAGAAGGCTAAATTTTGAACAGTGTGGGTGTGATAACCTAAGGATTAAACTGTGTTAAAATGATGGTGATTGGAGAACCCTAAATTTTGGCTACCCTTCACTCTTTTCAAAGTCTTAAATTTGATGTTTGGGTATAAGTTTGTATTGGGCGCCAGGGTTCCCAAATGTCAACAGTCAAGATCTCCACAATACAATGAGCTAGAAGGCTTACATTTTAACAGTGTGGCCATGGAGACCCAAGGATTAAACAGTTTCAAAATGAAGTTGATTGGAGAAGCTTTACTCAGTCCTAAATTTGACATTGGATGTCAGGGATCAAAGTGTAAAAGTCACTATGTCCACAATGCCATGGGTTAGAAGACTAAAACTTGAACAGTGTGGCCGTGATAACCTATGATTCAAACAGTGAAGGTGATTGGAGAAACTGTCATTCTATTCACTGTTTTCAATGTCTTAAATTTGACATATATAAGGTTGAAAACATTTTACTCTATCCAAGACACACAGTTTGAACTGCCATTTGACCAGCTGAGTCAAAGCATTGCATCAGCCTGTTTGTGTCCAGCTGAAAACGAGGAGTTTACCATAATAGTGGTGTAATGGACGATAGTTGATCCGTGTAATGTTCAGACGTACGCTGGCGGTTCAGTATGCATGTGATCTACTAATCAATTTAACATTTAATCATCATAGTTAAGGCTGCTGCCCCCACGACAGCCCACAACCCTCATAACCTAATAATAGATGACATTAAATGAGCTGATCTGCTGTTGTGGTGTTTACATATTTCATTAAAATTGGCTCTTCGAAATCCTGCAGCGAGAGACAGATAAACAGCAGTGATCCCGTTACCTCCGCTCTTATTAATGTTCGACAAAAACCTCTACAGTTAATCAGGAGGAAACAGGCAGAGTTTGACATTAGAACATTTGTATCTAAAAGTGCCAAAACCAAGTAAGTTGTGAGTCACTAGCATCAATGTTTTTCATATGAATATAATATAAAATATGTCAACTTCAACATGAGGTTTTTTCGTGCAATGTTTTTAGGTTGTTAAAGACAATTAGTGAAATCTACAATGGAATTCTAGAAATCAGTGTCCACTATGGTCTGCAGGTTAGACCTCTTTTAACATGCTGCTTGTTACCACTAAAATAATAAGAATGACCTGTGTATACTTTTTGTAGCTGTGCTTTAGACATTTTTAGGACTGGTAGGGAACAAGAGGATAAATACTTGAATTCAATACAGAATATCTAAAAGCACTGTCTATTAAATGACCTGATGTGAAATTGTGTTTTCCTTTAGATCAATCAAGATATTTCTACCATAAACTGATGTGGAAAAAAGGCATACATTGGTTAATAACATTCAGTAGAATTCAGGAAATGATGTGTTTAATGCTCAAAATTTCATGGGGAGGACCCCCAGACCACTGTTCTAGATCATCATCTTAAGTGTTATTGTCTGGTTTCAGTCAGAGATGGGTACTCGAGTTTGCGACTCGGACTCGAGCTTAATGTCATTTCCTCCTTTTTGACATGGTAACCATGATAATCATATTACGTATCGGGTGCACGGCTTGCGGCCCCACGCATTAGTACCTCAGATGACACTATGGCAGAGATGTTCACAAGTCTTTTTTTGCAAGTCCAAGTCAAGTCTCAAGTCTTTGCAGGGTGAGACTTGGTCAAGTCTCAAGTCTTTGGTCACGAGTCCAAGTCAAGTCTCAAGTCTCTAAAAAATAAATCTCTCATGTCTCTTCTTGTTTTAATGATCCTTCTATCATCTGCTGCTATTTGGTCTACTAAGAATGCTGCACAGCTATATGTAACAAATTCAAAGCATCTACTGTATTATTATCTCTCCTTTATCTATTAGCATAAAGTATCAGTACTGATTAGTTGTTTGTTATATGATCACTTTAAACAGGGTATTGCAATGCAATATGAAGAAAACACACAATGAATGATTTCCTTTAAAGGAAACTGTATTCTTCCAACATGAACATACAGTTACAATATATCTTGCCCCCTATTGTGCAGGCTCAGTCGGACCATAATAAGAACAAAAATATAGAAAATGTTACACCTCACCCAGCCTTTCAGCTAACTCAATTCTCTTGCTGATAGGCACAGGCCTTTATGTCCTTGGGCTCCCAGAACAGTATTTAGGCTTTGAGGGTCCAGGTCAGTGATTGACTCCACAAGGCAGAGAGTTGTATTGCATCGGGTTGACACGGCAGAGGGGATGCTGCGATTGGCTCCATACTCTCTCTCAAATGCTTTTTTCAGCCCACATGTGGAATGAAGTAGACTGCAGAATTTTGTAACTTTTGCCATTGCAATATTCAGAGTCTTAGTCTCTTTCAGTCCCTCACGCACCACAAGCTGTAATGAATGTGCAAAGCACTGTAGTTGCTGTTGACGGCAGCTGCACTGGATGGATTCCACATTGTCCTGGAAATTGTCACTTAAATCCTCCCATAAGTTGCTGTTTTCCAGTTCGTCTTCACCATCTTCGGTCTCAGTTGTTGTTGCAGAGGGGAAACAAACTGTGAAGGCCTTTCTCATATTTGACGCTTTGTCACAGATAATGTAATCTAATTTGTGTTTTATATTGAAGTTGTCACAAATCTCCTCAAATTTCTCACTTATTCCTTCTGCAGTGTGTGACCCTGTGAATCATTCACAATTCAAGAGAACTGTCTGCAAGCTTGGGCTGTTTTTCTCCATGAAGTGGGCTGTTACCCCTAAAACTCCACGCATGCTTCGATCAGTCCAGATATCAACAGTTACAGACACATTGTCTGTCTTTTCTAGTTTAGATTTGATCTTAGACTCTTTGTCTGCTGCTAGCTCACTGAGTCGTCTGGTTACAGTGCTTCGACTTACTGGGCAGTATCTCTCCTCTACCAGTGACATGCAATTCTTGAAGCTAGGCTTGTCAATCAGAGACAAAGGCAGATTGCATGAAATGATGAGATCCTGTATTATGGATTCAGTAATGGCCTTCTGTCTGGGATGCCCTGGCTGTATATCTGCACACCTATGGTCTGAGTTAAGAAAGAGTCAAGGCTGCTCTGTCCCTCTGCACTGGCCACTATTTTTGCTCTGTTGAATTCAGAAAACCTGTAGATGAACAATATGGAAAATTAGGCTGTTAATTATGGTAATAAGATCTGAATGATATAGCTAACATTTTTATGTGTAGCAAAACCCATCTGAAACCACATGTTTCTGAGAGAAGAAATGGTTCTAAGCTAACACCACTCCATGCAAATAAGTGTGATAAGCAAACTAGCATTCATTCATCTATTCAAATATTCAGTCACAAAGTTAAACATAGCTGATGCTGAGCTAAACATGTTTGCTAACCGTCCATATGCGCTAATGTGACTGACCTATCTGCGTGAGTTTTCAGGTGCCTGATAAAATTTTATGTGGTTGCGGTACCAAAATTAAGTGTCCTTAATCTTGGTACCGCAGACTTTGCAGTCAGCGCTTCTTTTGTTGGTGTCGTCTTGTTTGAAGTTTTTATAACCAAACGTAATTACAAAGGCTACAGCAGCAGCTGTGGGTGTGTTTGCAGTGAGTGATTCTTTTCAACATTTCAGGTGCAGTCACATTTTTGTGTGACCTTCAGATGAAGTAGTTTCTACACTACACAAGTCCCTCCTGTGTTTAACCATGCTGTGTGTGTGGTCAACTGTGCATTAAGAGCTGATTGTGTGTGTGTGACATCTGACGATTTCCTGAGATTAAAGAGCTGCGTCGTGGCCCCGTGAGTCGGTTCCGGGGCTGCATCTGTAGGCTGGAGGTCTGAGCACAGTGTCAGGCTGCGTCTGGCATTTCATTTCAGTCTGACACCTGAAGGTTTGCTGGACTGAGAGTTCAACAGTGGAACCTGCTCCTCCAGGGCCGCAGAGAGCTGCACGTATCACACGGAGGCTTATTAAAGCCCGCGGACACACGCGCGATAGGGACAAATGGACCAAGACACACGTTCTAAGATCAAAGTACACACCTTTTATGCACATGCACTGGCAGACGTGCATGTACATAAGTGTTGGAGCAGATAAACACACAAACACACACTGTAGTTTGAGATAAGGTGTATCCTGTCAGTGCCTTGCTCAGGGGCAGGACTGAACTTTAACGTTTATTCATTCTGAGCTGTTTTCACTTCAGCTCAGTGCTCTGCACTTTAACTCACATTGTGTCTGCTTTCTGTCACCCACACATGAGGTGGATGTTTGAAATGTAGTCAAAGTTTTACAAGTTCACCCTAAAACTATGTGAAACCTCTCTTTTACAACATTTTAATCATTTATGTTAACCGAGCAAATATATCTGATATATTTTTTTAATGTGGCCATTGTACAGCTATAGAGGAGGGACAAATTAAAGGTAAACGCTGATGTCAGTGGTCTCTTCCAGGATGAGAATGAAAATGATATGAATCATATGCTATGGCCTTCAGTCATCAGATCTCAACCCAGTTGAACATCTAGGGGAAATTTTGGACCAGCGTGTGACAGCGCTTTGCATGACCATCATCAATACACCAAATGAGGGAATGATTGATGTTCACAAAAAGACATCTGAACAATACTGTGGACATGGAGGTAAATGCAGGAGGAAGAAGGTGCGTTCCACAGAGGAAACTAAATAAGATGACATGATGAAAAGGAGACAAAGAGAAGTCAAATTTGTAGTCATAACACTGACTTCTGACTGACGCAATTCACAACACTGTGTTTGTGCTTAAACCTGACCAGTAGATGACATTTATTCTATATGGTTGTTAGGCTATTGTTTTTAGATGTATCCTAGTATCTCTAAAAGACGTTTTGTCCATTGGTCAGCCCCCATTACATTTAATGCCACCAACATAATATCTTAAAATTAGGCACTAACATTGACTTGGTCTCAAGGATGAACTGAATACATTTTGGTCACTGTGACCTCACAGCACACATTTTGGGCCATAACTCAAGATTTAACATTACGATGCAAGGATAACAGACCCAGGGAACTGAAGTTATGCTTTTTTGATTATTTATGGTTGTCCAAAATTCCATACTAACATGCTAATTAGTACACTAAAACAGTATACTGTGGGTTTCTGTAGTATGAAACCATTAGTAAGTGAAGTGCATACTATTTCCCCATGTAAATGTCATATATGTCAACTCCACCTACAAAAGAACATGCTAGATATTGTCACAACCTGGCTCTAGGCCATGACAAAATGACTGCCACACCATGTGCTCCAAAACAAACCTAACAAATTGATTTAACAAAAAGTAGCAAATATATACATAACAAAAGATAAGTAAGTGTCTGGGGTGTGAACATCAGTATGTCAGTGGTGTATGGTGTGCATGAGGTGTAGTGATGTGTGTGAATGTTGTATGTGCACAAAATAATCAAAAGGAGAACTTAGGAAACCAACGGCGCTGCATTGGGAGGATGTCTGTTGGAAATCAGAGAGAGAGCGAGAATGAATGAACTGCAGGCCAGTTTTATACATGGACAACACCGGGCCCAGATGCCATCTGTCAGCACTGATTTGCAGCCTATCCAACAATCATTTAAACACTGTTTTCCACTAAGTAGTGACAGGGGTCGCCACACCCTCCCCCCATTAAGACAGGGTCCCAAAGGGATCACCGCAAATAATCCAAAAATAAAATGGAAAAATACAACCAACCAAAATAAGGTGTCCAACTCCCCACACTACTTCCACACCAACCTCTGCAACCAAGTACCTGAAGAATAAAGCATTTTAAGAGGGAGGAGAGGAGCAGGAAAGAACATGGAATTAAACAAATAAACACGATTAAGGCTACATTTCAATCAGCCTTAAGACAACATTGTCTACATATTTAGGTGGTCGGGGACCGAGAAAGAGCATCAGCTATAACGTTAACTTTGCCTTTAATGTGTCTGACATCCAGGCACTTGGCCTGAAGGAAAAGAGTCCAACGCATCAAACACTGGTTTGGACATCGCAAAGAATTTAGAAATGTCAAGGGGTTGTGGTCTCTGTACACGACCAAAGGACCACCAGAACCCATGTAAACCTAGAAATGTTGGAGTGCCCAGATTAGGGCCAGTGCTTCCTTTTCAGTAGTCGAGTAGTTAAATTGATACGAATTAAACTGTTTAGAAAAGTAGAACACCAGTCTATCAATACCATTGTCCTCTTGTAGCAGTACTGCACTTCTGCCCACCCAACGGTTAAAGTGACCCAACAGATCACGAACGAACTCAGCATTGGTTTGTTTTTCAGCTTTTACCCAACGGCTACATTTTTGGCGATAAGCCTCAGGGACCAGCTCATAAGATTTTAGGACTGCAGATTGTACCTCACCATAACTAAGACAGTCATCGGCACTTAATGCTGAATAAGCCTCCTGAGCCCTGCCAGTCAGGACGCACTGCAACATTAAAGTCCTATCAGAATCAGGCCAATTTTTCACAAAAGCAATGCGCTCGAATAAAATGAAAGATGTGTCAGGGTCTTTCTTGTTAAATTTTGGCACTAACCTTAAGTTACCGGCAATATCGAAAGAGGTAAACGTCAGTTCAGAATGAAAAACGTCCGGAGTCGGACGCACACTAAATCTTACCTTCTCTGATCAGATTTAATTTGGACTGCTCTAAATCCAGTTTCATTCTCTGAGTTTGCTGCCGAATTCTTTCCAGCTCAATCTGCCGTTCAGTTTCCACTCTCAACCTAAGCTTTCCCTGCTCAAACTGCATACATAAGAGCTTCTGTTGCTCAAAAGTTAGCCTACCTGATGGCACAGACATAGACACGGACAGTGGCGCACCCAGCACATTCGACAAAGGCTCTCAGACGAAGATTTGCAGCCCATCCCACAATCAGCTGCTAAGCACTTGAACACGGTTTTCCACTAAGTAGCAACAGGGGTCACCACAATATATCGAAAAATGAAATTTGATCCGTCTCTTATCATGTCCGTTCAGTTTCTCACAATCACATTGTACAGACAGTAGCATACTAGCTAGCATTAATGAATTAGATAGAAAGGCAGGGTTCATTTCTTTATAAGTCTGAAGTCATGGTTACCATAACTTCTTTCTTTAATGAGGTACCAGGGTTCACAAGGGGCTAAATTCATTTATTTAACTTAAATACAACAATTAGCGTAATTTTCCATAGAGTGTGTTTTACCTGCAGTAGATCACAGCCCACAGGTACACATTTAGGAGAAATACTGAATAAAACAATGAAAATAATCTGAATATACCATACAATTGATTGATATTTTTTTTTACTTTCGGTGATCCTTTTTAAGTGTCTACAATACTGTTTAAGCTCCTGGTCCGTTTACAGCAGTGCATCGCTTCACCAAAGGTATTTTTGGTTTAATTTCATGCCCAGTTTCTGAAATAAGTCATTAGTTTGTCTTCCCTGTGGTCTGGACACCACAGATAAAGGCCTGACAAATGAAACACGGAGCACGAAGATGTGAAACACCTTGTAAAACCCATATTCTACATCAAGGGGATTCACAAAGATCTGATTTGGCACATGCAGTGGGAATTAATGTGAACTAATGTGCTAACATTAGCTAGGGTTAGGGTTACGCCAAACTTTTTTCTTTTATTTAAGAATTGTAACTTCATCAATTTCCTCTGTTCTTTATCATCAAATGGAAAGTGTTCGAATGACAGTTGGATGTGTTTTATGGACTCAGGGACATGTTGCTGCAGCATATTGAATACAGAGTAATGAACAATAACCAGAAACACTACATGACGTCACTGATGAACAAGTGGATAACCACACTGCATTTTAGCACTGAAGAAATGCTGAAGCCATTATTACTCTGGAAAAAAAAAGAAAAAAGGGGTATTGATTTATATCAATCACAGTCATGTCAGGGAAGCAGCAACAGTGCCCGTGGGGAGGTGAGCCCTGGCATTAAAATGGCTAAATCCTCGCAAAATAAAAATAAAAATGCCACAAAGCAGGCCTGTCTTACAGCACAATCCAAATTGTCATCAAAACTTTTTTTACCCATTTCTAAGGTGTAGTTGCTAGCTCGGGGGTTGTTGGCGTTTTTCAAATGGACTTATTAACGCCCTGTTTCCTGGGAGTCTATTTCTTTCCTGATTTTCTGAAAATTCTGTTTCAATTTGGATAAAAACAGATTGCAACTGTGCCTTCCAATGTGAATAATCAATCTAAAGAAGCAGTCATTAAAGAGTATAAACTGGCTTTAAGAGGGGTTATTTGAACTGGAGCACAAGCTACATAAGCACTTATGTAATTGTGGACATTAAAACAGTTTGTACTCATTTAGAAGTAACAACAAAAACACATCTGGTCAACTTGTCCCATCATGAATCTCTTCAAGCAGAGCCCCCTGAATTAAATATTGGATGTTTGCAGTTTTCTGTGCTGCCTCACAGCCAATATTACAGTTTCATGCCAACGTGCAGGGTTAAAATTAATGCCTGGGGATAAGCGCAGAGATTGGTCTGTTTTCAGTTGGGCTGCAACAGTGAGCATGTTAATACACACATGAGACACACACACACACACACACACACATATATATATATATATATATATATATACACACACACACATGCAGGTAGCAGCTGGCGTCTTCTGGGAAAGCGGGAACCATGTGATCAAAGCTCCATGATGCCAATCATGTTTCTCTTTGATGTGAGATGCTTCAGGTTATGGCTGCATCCTTGGAGGATCCTTCAACAAGACTTATAAGAGAGAGAGAGAGGGAGAGAATGCATCAACAATATCAGATGAAGAAAAAAAAAAAAACCTTGGGAAATGGTTTTAAAAATGAGAGTTTTATGTTCCTCTACATAACCAATCACAGTCTACAGTTTGGTTTATACTTGAAGCAAGGAGCCCTGTCATAGGGAGATTTTGATTGTATGTTATGTCCATAGCAGTGTTTGATGGATATAATCAAACATTACTCTGTGGCAGGTATTTATCTGTTATGTTATATTAAAAGTTGTTTCATAAATTTGTATGAGTGAACATAGTTCATTCAAACATAATGTCATATAGGGCTGTGCTGTATATGCATAACGAAGATGTCTGTTTCCGTGGCGTAAAGTGGGATACATAACGAAAATAAAATAAACCAACAGAAAATTACATCAACTATCGGCCAAATTGTAATTTTAAATATTGGTATTGTCCCAGAATTTCACAATCGGTGTCTCCCTAAAAAATCCTGTACACAAGCAATGTATGTGTCCACATGGCAACACGAAAACACTTCTGAAGTGTGGTCATGAACATGCCAAACCAACAGGTAGTGATTATAACTAATCCTAAAACTATGTTTGCCAAACAGATTGGATTATGGATTATGTAGCAGTGACGTCCATAGCACCTTCTGATGCCTTTGTTCTTCAACATAGTGGAGGACTATTTAGATGTAAACATGTCAAATGTGGCGACGGCCAAAACGCAAATCTGCTAAGTGCAGTCCAAAAACCAGTGGTCAACAGTGGCTCTGCCCACTTCTTATGTACAGTTTATGATCCCAACCATCCACCACCGGCTGCCTCTTTATACAGACTCTACATCATCCACCTTCCTCATCATGTCACTTAAACACTAGACCACTAGAAATCACTAAACAATACCAAAGGAGAACAGGGTATTGTTTTTGCTCATGTTCATCTGTGTCTGTGAGAAGAATAACTCACAAACAGATACATCTATCTTCATGTAACCTGGTAAGTATATTGACTGAGTGAAAACCTGAAACCCCTTTAGTTTTTCCTGTGTGTGGCTTAAGCATTAACAATATGGTGTATGAAAAAACAGCATTTCCTTCTGTAAAGGTACACTGTTAATACAAACAACACTTCCCATGCTGCTGCTTTGTCAAACATGCCAAACTCGCTGAATACATCAGATGAAGTCTGTTTTTACTGACTATCTGTAATGGTTATCTCTCAGGGCTCAGTGTTGCTGTGTAAGAACCGCTGAACCTGCATTGTTCCCTCATGTGAGTCTCAACATAATTCATAATTTAATAAAGTTAAGTTATTTGATGACTTAAAAACAGGTGATTGACAGCTGCAATGACCAATTGCTGTCAAGACTCTGTGAGACACACAGGAGGAATCTAATCAGGAGGCCTCAGGAGAGATTATGCCTTTGCATCACACTCACAGAATCAACATGGCAGCTCCTGTAACCATGAAATTTTGACTTCTTTTGTCGACAGTGACAGGAAGCCTGTTGCTCAACTTTATGTACAGTGTGTGCTTGTAAAAGGAAGTCAGGCTCCAACAAGCAGGCTTTTGTCATCCGTCAAATATCTCTATTATTTGACAGTATTTTAGTCTAAGGAATAAGTAATCTATGTCATTTTATTAAACCAGGCAAAAAGACTCATGAGACCATCAAATCATGTAACCCTTGGGGGGGCCTGGTGGCTCACCTGGCAGAGTGCGTATTATGCGGACTTATTGCAGCAACTTGCTTGATTCCGGCTCAGGTCATTGTTATTCCCTCTCTCTTTCCCCTGACTTCCCTGTCAATCTACAATGTGCACCATATCCTGATAAAGCATACAAGCGACGAAAAAAAAACAAATAAAATCTTGTAACCCTAATTAACTGAACTTTAGAAAACTCCTCTCAGATGATAATATCTTGCTTAAAAGTATAATAAAAATCCCTCCTCCTCCATTACAGTAGGTACAGTTCACATATACAGCACCTGACACACACTGAATTAAAGTAAAATCTACAACACTCCTTAGCCTTAGCTAATAAACTCCTTTGACATCAGTTACAGATACAGTGCAAATAGTTTTATCAGTAACAGACAATCCCTCCTGGTTTTGATTCTGTGTAATATGTGATAGAAACATGTTAACACAGTGTAAACAGCGTTAGCTGAAGTTGCTCACCTGTTCAGCTCTGCTCGTCTCATCACATCAGAACTCATTTTTATCCTCATTACAGTTATTTCTCCTTATCCTCGTTTGCTCTGGGTCCCTTTGATGCATCAGGCTCAAAATAAAAAGGCTGTGATCTGTCATAACTGTATGATTTTATATTTTCAACCCTACTGTTGTCAGTATTAGCGTGTTATACATCTTCTAATGTGCACTAGCTTAATGACTCCCTTTTCTTATTTGTCCCTTTTTTCACTGCGAACTGAAAACATTGACAAAAATACCTCCAAATGTCACTAAAGTGTTTATGGACATACATATATGTTTTAAAATCCAGTTCCTAGAGCATTTAACTACAACATTAAAGCTCTGTGGTTGTTAGCAGAGAAAAAAGAATGGAAACAATCAGGTCACACTTCAATTCATGCATGGTCATTGCTGATTAGTGTAATGAACATACGCCCATGTCTATGCCTGAAACAAAATACAGGATATACCACAGGCATCTTTACTTTTGATTTGCTCTAGTAATGACAGTGTTATAATTTGGATTTTGTTGCAGTCAGTGTATGACTTGCAGTAGATCACGGTCATCGCAGCCACATTTTGGAGACGCACACAGGTATCAAGTTAACTTCAGTTCATAACTTAACATGAGAGACTCTGCATCTCCTGTGTCCAATAAGACCTGATCCACAGTGTCCGCAGTATAAAGTCCAACATACACAATTTGTAGTATTCATTGGTTTCCATTTGTAGTCATTTATGTATTGTCATGTGTATGGAGATATTTTGTAAAAGAAGGTCAGAGTTTGTTTTTCAAACAGCGGCGGAAAATGTCCGCTTAGAAAAATATCTGTATCAGTGAGGTCAGGGTATAATTTAATATAAATGTAATATAATCAAGCGTAGATAACTGCATGACATACTGGTCAGTTAATGTTCCCCATGACCTTACTGGCATCTTTATATTCACATATCACACTGATGTTACCAAACACTGTGCTCACGCTCTCTGGAAACATGCAAGAGTAAATCAATATTTAAACTCCAGCTGGACCCTCAAATGAACTCAAGCGCACAACACACAACGCACACAGTATGCACACTGCAGCATATGTCCTGATACATATTTGATCAGAACATACCTAGTCTGACACAGTGAATATAAAGTCATGAATCATAAAGTTGGGGTGACTGCTTGGGTAGTTAATTATCACGTCCATATGATGAAACGCAGAGATAATTGAAAAGAAATGTAAACTCAATGGAAAAGCAAAATCCTTAAGGGTGAAAACATGTTAGGGGATGAAAAAGAGAATATGGCAAAATAAGATAATAAGGACAAAAGAGAATTAGAAAAGAAAGAAACCCACACGAGAGAAAACAGAGCACAGATAGAGATGGTACACAAATTAATAAGACATAATAAGACTCAGGAAAGACTGTGAGCCTGGTGTGGAGGGCAGTGGATACAGACTGCACCTCTGTGTCTGAGAAACCGCTTATTCTAACTTTAATTATCTATTTGTAGGAGTATTGAAATCAGTAATAGACTAACAACACTTCATGCACAAAAACAACTTGGTGAGGTTCATGGAGTACTTCATCAAGTTTAGACGACCTCCGTTGTCATGGTTTCAATAACAACATAGCTGCAGTGATGGAATGGTGGATGAAAGGAACAATGCTGACAATCTGTTTGAAATAGGAAACAGAGTCCGATGTTTGTTTTTTTTTACCTGTCCACCCTGAACTGGCTCCTCACACAAATGTTAAATTAGCAGTTGTTACTCACTGACATGTTAAATTAAGATGCCTCATATGTGCCAACATCAGCAGCATCAAAGTATGGTTATTGTGAGCATCTCCAATTGATTGATTAGAGTGACAGTAAATGACTCAAAACAGAAGCATTTTGACAGTGTTTCCTCTGTAGAAAATTACTCTCTGCCTTCCGCTTGCAGCTTGACGTCATTTGAAAGCAACCTATTGCTTGAATAACCCCTTGCAATTCAGTATCCATGTTGAATTAGGGTGACATCTTGTTTTCTTCTGGAAAGGGTCACACATGAAAGGGACGCAATGAATCAGGGAAGGATACGTAGTGACTGATACGACCCAATCAGCCAGTAAAAAGGGAAATAAAAAGTCTCCCTTTTATTGTCTATTTTAACTAAAACAGGGTCAGCAGCATTTCCAAAAACTTCAGTTTTCAGGAGGTTAAAACACCAGAGTAGTGCAGACACTAGTTGCAAATTTAGCAAAATTTGTGTTTTAATACAAAACTGTATTTGTGACCTGTGAAATATTGTAGTTTAGGAAGCATGCTTTAAATATGTATACAATGAATTCAGAATCTGCATCTTAGTTGAAAAAGCCTTTGGTTACAACAAACAGAGCTGACTGTAAACTAACTAGTTGTCACGGGTCAGGTGGGAACCCAAGTGCAGACGACGGAGGCTGGAGTTGTCACAGAACTAGTGTTTATTGAAAAACAGAAAAGATAGAACAGGACAGGCAGAATAGGAAGGCTGGCCGGGACGGAGGAGACTCTCAGCGTCCGGGACAGAAGGCGGGTCAGGGTACCGGGAAGTGGACGGAGCTCGGTGACTAGAGGTAACAGGCAGTCAGGGTACCGGGAGGCAGGCAGGCAGGCATTGGCGGTCGGGATCCGGGGCTGAAGACAGGCTTGAGGGTTGGGGGTAGGCAGGTTCTGGTACCGGAGGTCTGTCGGAAAGGAAGTGCTGGAGAGTCATGTATGTCACGTATCTGGCAGTGAGTGACAGTAACAGAGGAGCTTAAATAGTTAAGAGAACAGGTGGATGGAATGACGCTGAGTACTAGGAGAGGAGGAGGGAGCAGGTGAGGGCAATGAATCTGATGAATGAAACAGTTTCTGAGGCTGGAGTGTGTCGGAGGAAAGAGCAGGAGAAGCACACCTACTTTTGTTGGTTTTGGTATGAAAGACCTGGATATCATCAGGTTTTTGGTATATTCAAGAATATTCATTTAGGAATAATTTCGTCTTTGTAACAAGGGAAAAACTGCAATATTTTGTGCATTTAAATGAAGTCAGTGGCTGTGTTTCCATAAAATGTCAAGCGAATTTGAGACAAAACCTTTGCAAAAAAGAAAACAAAGATAATATGTTTCCACAAACTGCTTTGGAGTGAATAAACCAGGCTGCAGAAGGTGGTATAATAGGCTACGTTACACATGGTATGTAAGTCCATTACAAGCATCAATAAACACAGAGGAGGTAGAACATTCTGAAGCTGTTTTTCCATCTAGATGTTTTTTCATGAATGAGACCATCAGTCCACACTACCTGTTGTACCAGACATGTTTATAATTTTATGAGAACATACAAGATCAGGATCAGTCATGTGAGTCAAATGTTCACTACATCAGAATTTATTCCAAAAAAAGGGTTTTCATAACCACCTCAAGCAAACTTTTTTTGCAAAGAGTGTTTTTCCGCAAAAAACTGATTCAGGCCAAATCAAACAAACTAAATCAAAACGCTCCCAGTACAGCAGCATAAGATATCCCCAATGCATCAGCCTGGACAGGATTCAGTACAGTGTGAGTGTGCAAGAGACATTCTGAATAATGTAAAGGAAAGCAGGTACTGAAGGTACATTTATTAATTATTCTATTTAGAAAAGTTCACGCACTGACAAAGTACATGAAAATATGGAGAGCTTCTAAAAATTCTGATACATGTAGTTCCTCTTGTGTGCAAGCACAAACCATACCTTTCCTCAAATATACTTCATGCATTTATACAGTATCCACACACAGAACAGCCGTATAAGTCCATTACATGCGACACTTTTTCCGGATGTTTTTTTAAAATATTGTATCTGACAGCTGAGGCTTCCTCCCATGAGTAGATGACACTTAATGGCGTTAGCGCACAGCCAATCCATTGATAATTCATTGTGAATGTCACAACCAGGCATCCTCACACTAACTGCATTACAGCACAATCTGTGTAGAGTCTGGGGAGAGGAGGAGGATGGAAGGTAATCTCTGTTGTTTTTACCACTCTCACCTTCCTCCTACTGCTTCTCCCTCTCCTCTCCTCATCTCCATGTCAGTGCAGGGACAGAGGTGAGAGTCCAATGAAATAAACACACACTTTGACAGATTTTGTATTTTTCCATGAGCAAGGTCAAGGAGATATAATGACAACTGTGGAAACAATTTAAGAATGACTTCAGGTATATGGCTGTTTCCTCTCTCTGCTCTTCTCACATACTGCAAAGTTCAGTCTGAGAGACAAAACTCTGGGCGAAGAACACTTGCACAGACTTTTCAGTCTATCACCTGTAGGGCTGGGCAATCTGGCAAAAAAGATCATATGTATATATATCACAATCCACGATCTGAATCACAATTTTCTCACCTCTTATAAAATGAAGTGAATGTTTTCCTCTAGTTTTCTCTGGTTTCAGGAGGCTTAGGCTGTGTGTGCGATGCCTTTTTGTTGTTTTTATCTGACTACAAACTGACTCCATCATTTTGGATTGACATGACTACAATATTGACAATCGTCAATATCTAGATTAAGTCCACATTTTCCTGTGCATACATCTGCAACAGCTGCAGTGTTTCTATTAATTACATAGATCAAAAATGTGTTTACACTCTGATATATCAGTAATTCTAACGCTTCTGTGTCAATCAGATTCACTGCACGTCGGAGTCCAGAAGCCGGACCCACAGCTCACGGACGTAGGGTAATTCTTTGTCATTATTTCTTCAGCAACAGCAAAACAACATGTTACACTAGGCTGACCAAATGTCCTCTTTTACCTGGACATGTCCTCTTTTTAAATCCTGTCCAGGGGGGTTTTATAAATTAGTGAAAATGTCAAGGTTTCATCGTTTTTCACAGAACCACTAAGCATGTACTTGAATTGACTGGCGCTTTGCACACACAATACTATGGTACTTTGCAATATGTATGAACATCGGAGCTGCATTGTCTTGCTACTTTGCCAAAGCACAAAAGTTGCAAAAAAAAAACCCATTTACCGTCCCAGTCGGGATAAGTGGTATTATTTATAACATTATTTAATATTTTTGTATTTTTCTCAGGAGGCATTATTTCTATTATTATTTAATTCCTGAGATTTTTATTTTATTTATTTATTTTTTTTTGATACTCAAAAAGAGAATTTAAAATAAAAATAATAAAACATGGTGAATAACTTCTCAGAATCTGAATTTGTGTCTTTTGTTATAAAGAGACATTGTCATAACTGAATTTTCTATCTATACAGAGGGGGCGTACTTTATAATATATTAAAGTTATAAGGCATCTTTGAGTAAACTTCGAGTATCATTTAAGCATCTCAAGGTGGAGCCGAGTGTTGTCTTTTTTGGGAATCAAAACATGGTCACCCTATGTTACACAAACTCTGCAAGTTAACACGTACTACAACCGAACACTTTTGTGTGGACAGATGCTTAAGTATTGCTATAAACGGAAAAAAAACTCACTAGCCTAGCAACCTATGCTAACAACATTAATGCTACAAAACCAACGTACTGTAAATACTGTAAAGTGGTACACTGGTAAATGGGCCATTGAAAACGAATGTTAGCTGAGTCTGAAAGTTTTGACAGCGCCGTTATTTATTTTTTTAATGACACAATCTGTACGATCCCTCTGAAAAGTAGATCATGTGACAAATTAAGATCATGAGATTGTCCAGCCCTAATCACCTCTAACAGACCTGTTGTCGACACACACAGCAGAAATGAGGAAGCTTGTGTTTCAGCTGCATTTTGCCTCTAGAACATCCCCAAAAAGTGTGTGTGTTTATTTGTGTTTTTAGAATATAACTGCTGTGACAGAATCAGGAAATAACATTTTATTTTTCTATTTCACTCCTGTTTTTCTCGCTACGCCACTCTCCTCCCATTCAGTCTATTGCTCGCTCAACCACCGCTCTCTCTCTCCCTCATTGGTTGAGTGAGGAGGAGGAGCTAAGTCTGTTTTTACAAACACTAGCTAGAAATGTTACATACTTTGCCTTTAATTAAGGCATGTGTGACATGCAAATATAGAAATCATCTGTATTTTTTTTTAAATTGTGTGTATTTTATTGTCAGAATTGTATGAAAACATGATTAGACTGTCTGGCTTTTTGCCTCAAAAAACTGAAGTAAATTAATCTTTGATTTTTTTCTTGATCATATAACACAAGTCCTACTTCTGAAGCAGAGGCTTTGAAGTACAGCCAAAACGTGTCTGAAGGAATGAAGGAATGGCATGTAATGTGAAGAAAAACTCAAATGAAGGGAATACAGGGAATACACAACGTGGAAAGCACACTGAAAGTGAATGAATTAACCACAATCATAGAGAGAAAAAAAGCATGGAAAGCTTTTGAAAGAGAGGAGTGACAGCTACAAGAAAGGGTAACAGGTAAGATGGACTGATAGAGGACAGGATGATTAAAGCCAGCAGAGTGAGGCGGCAGATAGATGATGGACACGGAATAAAGGGACAGATAAAAATCTGATGCGCAGACAGACAGAAGGCACTCAGAACAAAAAGCTAAATATGGGGAAAAAAGAGAATCCGATGATTTAAGACAAATCAAACTGAAATAAATGGACTGAACGAGACAAACAGTAAACAGAAAAAAAACAGAGATGATCGAGAGATGTTCATGCAGTGATGGGGAGATGATGAAAAAAGCAGATGATAGATAAAGTCTCACTGTGATCATAATAAATTGTGGATCTGTGTTTAAGACTGTAAATCAAACAAATCTCAGTTTACATATACAAACATTCATGTGGAAGTTTATTGTCAGCCACACTGCGACATGGATCTGAACTCAGGTAACACATGTATACAGACTACAGATCTACTGAATCTCAGGCCACGACACAAGTCAAAAGTACAAGAATAAAACATCATCAGTGCACGTTGTCTATCTGTCAGCTATAGCGGTAGACCAAATGTGCGTACATGGACTTTGACATTCCAATAATAATCCGAATAATAGCCCAGTCTAATTAAAATGCCTCATGTAACCACTTCATCAGAAGAGGCTGGTCTGATGACAAGAACTTTTCAATCCCAATGAAAGGAGTGGTGCAAACCATTGATAATCCATTTAATAGGAAAATATCAGTCATGTAAACACTCGACTTGACTGAGTTCTTCTCTCTTTCTGCAACCCATGTGGAGGCAGCATTAGGTCACATGATGAGTTTCAGGAAACGGACGGAAACATGGGCGTAGAAAAACAAAAGTGGTCTGCGGCTGATAAGGCTGTTTTGTTGGAGACTCGAAAGGCTTGTAATATGAAAAAAAAAGAGCAGATATTTTTCCAAGAACACGTTGTGGGTCCATCTTGATCATCTTGATAACAAAAAGGTTGAAAACAACTTCTTCTTCTGTCATATTTCTGTTAAAATGAGACAAATGTCAAAAATGACAAAAAAAGTATATTCTGATTAAATGCTATGAGCCTGTAAACGCAAATCTTATCGATGTAAAAGTTGGAATCTGTCATCAGAATGATTTTGATCGGATTGAAGAAATATTGTCCCTGTAACCGCAATTAATTAAGTTAAGCTAAAGATCTTATAGTTACAATAGCAGGATTCATGTGTACAGGATGAAATTCAAAGAAGAGGAGAAGAATGTGGACCTGGGCATGACTGAGGAAAAGAGGCCGACTTGGGGTGCCAAGAAAGTTTGAGGTTAGTAGTTTTTACCTTTTAACATTAACGTGAAGCTAAGTTTTAGATAAGGACATTTAGTTTTAACTCACGTCTTTGTATCTTTTATTGGTCGACTATTTGTCTTAATTACTATTTTTATTTTATTCCGACTTTCAGTTTTTCCTTCATTCTTTTTTATTCATTTTCTTGTTGAATTTATGGGTTTATCTTGATGTTTTTAGGCTGCACATTGAGTTTCCACCTGAAATTAAATGTGCTGTATAAATAAAGTGTAGCTTGCATGTTTGGCGAATGACTGAAGGACCGAAGAGGACAGAAGGATGAGCAGAGTTTAGCGCAGCAAAAAAAGACTTGTCAGAGGTGAAATAACAGCTAACGTCATAAAGAGATGAGGGCTGAAATAAAGTATAAAAAGGGAATAATGTGATGAATGGAGCGGCCGAGGGGTCAAGCTTTTAACCCCATGAATGGCAGAGAAATGGACAAAGGTAATTCTGAAAAGAGGGGGCGGTTTAGTCGCAAGAGGAGGTGGACTGAAAAGAGGAGAGAGACAAGATAAAGGCAGGGTTTAACCCCGTAAATGTCAGACGACCATGACAAGAGCTCATAAATGTGATTTAGACTCAGAACAGTTAAGTAAATGCTCGAGCTGACATGTTTTAACCTGATGAACAACAGAAACAATAGGTTGTAGGTAGGAAAGAGAACGTGTAAGCCTTACTTCAAACTGTTTTTTTACGGATGAAGAGACACTAAAGTGCATTTATTTTAAAGGAGGCTTTGAATGACACTGAGGGCAGCAGAGGGCTGATGCTGATTTACTGTTTACTTTTTAACTCTGACACCATACACCCAAAGTCAGGTTACCATGGTAACATCTGCAATCCAGTTTAGAAACACTTCTTTCCTTTGGCAGGGGTTTTACAGCACATATCTAACAGCTGAAACAGGTGACACTGACTGCGGGGTGTCAGCTGTGTTGGTACACGACACCCTTCATACTTCTGCCAAACTCCTTTTGTGTTTTGGCTTCATGGTGCAAATCCAGGATCCCACAGAATATCATACCACAAGTTTATTTAGAGGTCTTATGAAAGAGCACATTTCTTCACTTTGGCCTTTGGATGTAGAAGAAAATTATTTTTTTTAAGCTTAAGGCTGCCCTTAAGGACAAGTCTGATGATTTTCTATACTTCTGTTATTGTTAACAAATACTGGAAAGACATCGGCAATGAATTCGATCTGGTATGGTGTACTCTGTACTGACTGTGACCCGATTTAGCTTATTCTTGGCCCTGGCCTGGGAAGCAGACACATCTGTCTGAGAGAAAATGTTGTCTGAAAATGATTACAGACAACTCACAGAGCCTCACTACATTTTTAATGCGCGTATTGAAATTTCACATTAGAAAATATTCACGGAAACTACAAAACAAAATAAAAAAACAATATCCCAAATTTCACACAAACACTTTTACGCTCGCTTGAGGTGGTTTCTGCCTTTTTCAAAAAACGGTTAATGTTCAGGAGGAGACCAAATTATTCCTCTGTCTAATCCATGAAAAGAAAAAACATCAGCCATTGTAGATCGAAAACATCAACAGAATGCTGTACTTGTACATACTGTGTTTGTTACAGCCATGTGTCATATACAGTACTGTGCAAAAGTCTTGGTCCACCTTTAGCTCTGTTGTTTTTGCAGGGTTCAGTCTCTTTATGAAGGTACAACAAGAAAATACAAGAAATATGTGCACAATTTTAAAAACACGTGAAAAAATCACAATTAAATGTCTTCTACAGGCAAAATTGAGCGCGACCTCTGTTCACTTGGCAAAAAGTAGCCCAAGAAATAAGAAATATTTGACATGTGTTGAATGAAACCTAGTGTAAAGCAGCAGATTAATGCAGTAACTCAGACATGTTAAGTGCAAAGGGAGGTCACACTAAACACTTGACAACTTGGTCTCTAATACTGTACTGTAATACTCCTCTTAATACTGTTTACATATTTCCTGTATATTCTCTGTTGTATCTTGATACAGAGATTGAGAAATACCTATGTATGGACATTATATGTATGTGTATGTATGTATGGACAAAATAACATAGACTTAGACATTAGACTATATGCAATATGTACATTTGCAACACTTGTTAAATAAAAGGTCCAGAAAGATTCACCCCAGCTCGTTCTACAGAAATAATAATGGATTCAATATCATGTGGATATCTCATCTGCGGCCTGTGTGTCTCCAGTCTGTCTGCTCCAGTGTCTAGTCTACATAAACTCCTCGTTATCCTGACAGTCTCGTTGTTGTCCTTCACTTCACAATACAAATCGTCCGTCCAACACAACTTGATTGGATGAAGCCGTGTGATTGAAGCCGTATTTGCAGTGTGAAAGCTTGGTAAAATCAACCCTGTTCCAATAACATAAAAGGCTGCTTTTACTCCACATTAATATTTGCTACTCATACTCATGACATAACATAAACAAGATCAAGATATTCACTGAGTCAATGCAGTGGAAACCGCTTATAGTGATCAACCAAAATGTCAGGGACACAATCATTCCAATACAAATGCTGTGTTAATTTTGAGTCTTTTCATACCTGAAGTTGGCGCTGCCCAGAAAATCATTTTCTCTTCATGAAAAAAAAAAAACAGAAAACAAACGCACACCTGTAATTGAAGCTGCTCTTGTTAAGTGGATCAATAATGCGCGGCCCCGAGCTGTGGAGACGTTCACTAGCCTGACACAGGATAGTTTTCCACAGGCTTTTTCTGTTTAAGATACTGCACTGTGAAGCTGCTGTAGGGAGCAATCAGGCTAATGCTACGTCCAAGTCATATCATTTAAACCATAACTACGAGCCGCTGAGTAGGGAAAACCTCTGACACTTGTGATTCAGAGTCGGAGATAACGGGTATTTCACATCATTACAACAACACGTGTATTGTAACAGGTATAGAATATCTGTCTGTATTTACCAACAGCTTAAGGTGAATAAACCCCATTACCAATATAAACCTGAGTGTTAGACCTACAGACAGCTGACAAATTAAAAGTCTGGTTATAGTGATCAGTTTGGCCTGGACAAATGTGATCACTGTATATGTATAGTTTCATAGAGATTGATGCATGCATTGGTGAGTTATTTCTCTCACAATCACACATGCAGATGGACATGAGTGAAAACTGTTTTAAAGGTAATAATTACCATTAGCCTGACATATTGTAGCCTCCAGCAACAGTAACACTGTTGCCAGATGGGAAAAAATAAACTGAATGTTTGAGGAAAATTACCGTTAAACAAGTCCTAACCAAGAGATTTGCTGTAGTTACTGTCCTGTAAATTACTATGTTCAGTAGAAGATTCTTAAAATTTGTGTTGAAGCAGATTTGATTAATATCGCGTTATTGCTCATGGGTCACATTCATCATCAGTATCAGTATGATTGGCTGGAAATACGTCAACGTGAGAAGCGATGCGTAAACACAGACATATGGATCCATATTTCACTGTTCTGATTGTGTGAGGAAATCAATTATAATGAAATATTCTACACTGATTACACTCACTAATACAAAGTTTTCTTTTGTTATCGTGTGCTGATTGCGCTGTCTTCCCTTTTTTTTTTACATTTTGAGGACATTTTTGTGAATGTTGGCGTGCCCACAAATGCAACCGAACATGTCATTTTGTACGGCAATTTCAACGATTTCAGTAATGGTAATCAACATACTTGAACAGGTGGCATCCATCAGGGTGAAACAAGCAATTTATTTTAAGTGTGTGCTGCGAGGAGACTCACAAATATACAAAAAGTACAAGCAAATCTCAAGGGGAAAAAAAAAGGTAATAAAATGCATTCCCCGTGAGTCTAAATGTATAACCTTAATCCCAACTCTGAGATGAATTTGATTTTAAATTTAACCCTAAAACCACTGAAGGCCAAAGCGTCCACACAATGCAGAAAAGGGTTCGCTTAAATTTTCTAAAAGTGATCCTCACAAAGCGCAAACACACACACTTCCTTTCAACGAGAGGAAGGGTGAGCCAGCAGCGATTAGCAGAACAGAGGTTTTTACGCAGCGGGGGAAGCAAAACTCGTTTAGCAATCGCATTACTCTGCATAATGCTCCATTAATGACATTCTAATCATATGCAAATGAGATGCTAATTGAGCAGGATTCAATTCAGACCAACAGATGGTTCCTGTACTGCTGTAATGGAGCCTCTGATGCCTGCAAAAGAATCGCATGTGTGTGAGTGTGTGTGTGTGTGTGTCTGTGTGTGTGTGTGTGTGTGTGCGTGTGTGTGTGGCCAGGTATATCTGCTGCCGTGTGGGTCCGTCAACTCACAGAAGAAACGAG
>JAPQRN010000021.1:1804496-1831860 GCA_037367275.1 Coranthus polyacanthus
CTTGAAATGACAATATTTGTATTTGGAATTTGGGAGAAATGCTACCTACCTATAAATTATAAAACCAGTGGTCTAATCATTTTTTCCATGACTGTATATATATTTGTATATACATATAATATACATGTATATGTATATATCTATATCTATATATATATAGAGATATAGATATATGTATATACATATATAAGAATCAAGTTATCAAGTAGTATAAGTAATCAAGCTAATCAAGTAGTCTGCCTACAGTGCGAGCTGTGTGCACTTTGAAATCATTTCCTCTTAATGAAAAATTACAGAAAACAAATGCGCACCTGTGGTTGAAGCTGCCTTTGTCAAGTGGCTCAATAGGATCATGTGACACCCACACGCTGCAGGGAAAAGGCAGAGAAGTTGGCAGTGAGCCTGAGAGAGGACAGTTTTACATTCTTGTGTCAGTAAACTGCATGGGGGAGGCTCCTGGAGGCAGCAGTCATGTTTCATTCACGTTTTATCCTTTGAACCATAGCTACGAGCAGCTGAGTGGGAAAAGCCTGTGACAGTTGTAATTGTGAGAGATAACTGGTATTTCTCAGTCACAACAACACACAGTATACCAACACTAAACCACATTATCACTAATAAAACTCAGTATTAGACCTACAGATGAATGACAAATCAAAGGTTTGAACTGAGAAATAACTGGATAGGTTCAGGAAGTGATTCAGTTCAGTTTGTTCAGACCCAAACACTGGAGAATGCCATGTACTGTTTGGAAAACTGAAACTCTCCGCTGGTTCACAGTGCATTTGTTCTGATAGATCAACACATTTTTGGATAACCCAATGCTTGTATACTTTGCAAAACTACCTACTTAACTACTACTACTCAGCAGTCTGTAAAACAAAAAAGATTAAAAGTGCAGTATTACTTGAAGGGATGTGATCTAGTATTTTATGTGTAATTTTGTGTAACTGCACACATTTCTATTGTGATGATGTGATTTACTTCCACAAATCCTGCCTTTTCCACCTCCTATATATATATATATCTTTTTTTTTTGGTGTACTTTTCTGTGCATACGTGTATTTTGTGTTTGGATCTTCCACTGACCTTTCAGTCCCTTATCTTGCTGAACCATATCACAAACAAAGTTTCCTCTATGCTCGCTGTTGGCCACTATTTGCAGAAACTTTTCATTTGCCACTTTCTTTCTTTCTTTCTTTCTTTCTTTCTTTCTTTCTTTCTTTCTTTCTTTCTTTCTTTCTTTCTTTCTTTCTTTCGTTCTTTCTTTCTTTCTTTCTTTCTTTCTTTCTTTCTTTCTTTCTTTCTTTCTGTCAGGACAGTTACATTCAGTATTCTCAAACCAATAAAAAGTTTATCTCCTGTCTTGACAAAGGCAGATTAAAAGCATTTGCCGACTCTCTTACTTGATATGAAATCTAAATCCTTAATGTGACATTTCAATTAAAAAAGCATGAACCTGTCAGCCAGCAACAGTGTTTACCAGAAAGAGATGGCCTTTGATTAACACAGCGCTGTGGCATTCTCGGAAGAGGATTCTGGATAAATAGCTCATATCTCGTCATCACAACCCCTTTGTTAGAGACATGAGTTCAGAACAGTGTAGCGTTTGTATCGATTTTCTCAGTATCAAGCGGAGTCCAATAAATGTTTAGTTTCAGTGCTTCTTTCGATTTTCCTCAGTGTGATTACTGGTGAAAAACACTCAGGATGGTCTTTTCTTGGGTAATTTGTATTCATGTTCATCTTGGCTTAATGATGCTCTGACTGACAAATGCTGTTGTGCTGTTAAAAGCAGATTAGAGCCAAATTTGACTTGACTTGAGTCAAATACAACCTTTTGCTCTTTTGGTTTGACCTTTCAGCAGAGTCTATGTCCTCATCTAATGTTATTACTGCAAACTGCAGAGCAGGATGCCAAAAGAGGGAAGAACCGACACAGAATCCAGTCGAAGCAACCTTCAGAGCTGCCATTTAACCTCATATTTTAATAAAGCTAAAACAACAGTGTCTTAGGGATAAATATTTTATCTATACTTGTTATTGTGAGCAAATCCTAATGATCCTATTCGTCTGTGCTGTAGAGTTACACTGTTGTCTGAAAAACATTAAAAACACATCACTGAGTGTCGTTGCTGCACTGGCTGTTATGTGTCTTCTCTAGGAAAGAGAAGGGAAAAGTAACAAATGTATAGAAAAATCATACCATTCATCCTTTAAGGCCTTCAAATCTTGATCAGCATTACATCTCATACTCTCAGGCAGTGAAGAAAAAAATATTTTACCCTGAAATGAATGATTAATGAGTAAATATTAGATCCCTTTTAACCAGCGCTAGGCGATGAAATGTATACATTTCTCATGTCTTTAGGGTTTATTTCATTCACAGTGCTGACCTTCACAACATTAAATCATGATAAATAAAATTAATAAAATAAGCACTAATTCGTTAAATCACAAAAAAAAGACTTCTTGCTTCTTTTACGCTGTTTTAGTGTCACTGTCGTTTTCATCTCGTTGCGTCATTTTTGTCTCGTTGCGTCTTTTTGTGTCATTTTCATCTTGTTGTCTTTGATGTTGTTTGTTGTCTTTTACGTTGTTTTCGCTGTGTTGTGTTTAAAACCACAGATAGCTGTCTGGTTTCTTCACCTTTCACTCAGGACTAAGCCTTTAAACTTAAAGAAATATGATATATTGACTGATATGAATATTTTTTTTAATGATTTAATCATTATTTCATGCAGTTGAAGCGGTGGTAATCTGTTGAAAATATATTGACAAGAGTGATGCTAAGTTGACTAATTAATTAGTAGAAAACAGACTTTTCTGGAAACTGTCATTTGTTATATTCGGAACATCAACAAACGAGACCAATGCTGCTTACATTATCCCTGAGATATGAGGTTTTTTCACTTTATTTTAAATGTATTAATCATGATTCTTTGTTAATTTTGCACAAAAAAACAAACAAAAAACAAATTAATTCCAGTCCTGTTTGTGAATGTTTGTGAGAGTTTACACCTAATAAATCTTTTATTATTAAACTCTTTATAAATGGCTCAGAATTCAGTGTCATTCAATGTGATAATACAAAGAAGGTTGTGATTCCTGTTTGTTGTATGGAGACTTCTACTTTAAATCTCAAATAAATCCCTCTTCACAAGTCACACAATCGACATTACGGGAATGTGAAAGTGCTTTTCTTGAACTGACCGGCTCTGTTTTACTTCCAGTGTTAATCAGCTGTGCCTGACCTCGTCTGTAAGTGGAATTTGTGGAGAGTACAGTGGACCTCTGTGCGCCTATACTTCTTACACGATGACACCCCACAACATGAGAATTAGTGACTCAGTTCGACCTTTTAGCCGAGTGACGCTCTCGTGTTTTTAATCCCATTATGTAGCGATGCGGGGCTAAGGGTTAGCTGGAGCTCCTGGAGGGTGCGTGCAGTGTGAAAATAGCTGCAGGAGAAAGAGAGAGACCACAACCACTTTATGAATATGGGTCAGAGCTGAATGTTGACGTTCATGATAAATACCCATTTGTTGTGTTAAAAAAACTAAATTACACCAGATTGTACATTTTACCTAACTTTAATTATACAGTTATGAATATTGATATACTTGCATAGTAAACTGTAACAATGGCATATATTCACAAGTGTTTTTCCTCAGACAAATAAACTTTGCTTTCTGCTGCTGCTGGCTCGGACCTTGAGCCAACTTGCTTCACGTTGCCCATTTGTTTTATAGAGACAATGATAGTTGCTAAGCAACCAAGACACACGATCAATCACGGGAATGAATGGTGTGAAATTCTTTGTGGTCATTTTGATCATCTATGTCCGTTCTAGGTAAAAAATGATCATATTTTATTTGTCTTTACCGTAATTGATATAAAACCCATTTTAAATTAAAATACAGATGCATTTAGGGAAAAGCTAAGCAGAAGACTACCTCTGTCAGTAGTGAGTGTTTTCAGCGATGGACACACCTGAAGGTATCGTCTCTGTAGGTCGGATCTGGTTGTAACTCAGTAGTTCCCTCACATTCATCTGAGGTCAGAAGGACTCTAATTATGCCGAACGCAGAAACACAACCTGCTGATGAGCTGAGAATAATGAATACACATGAAAGTGGGGTCATAATAATGATGTGAATGGTATTAATATGGATCACTCAATCATATGTATGTAGTGATGGGGTTATTGAATTTAATCCGGTGATTAATGTGTTTAGGCAGTGAAAGACTCCTCATGGAAATAGGAAAGCCTTGACCTTTCTAGGTGCATCTGATTAATGTCAGCTTCACTTTATCAAAAGTCTGTGACTGTGTTTGTGTGTAGGGATGCGCAAGGGTGTACGTTTGGGTGTGGAAGTCGAAACAGATGTCAGACGTTGTGCAAGCAGAAAAAACATTAAGTATGTATGATAATCTCACAATGAGACTCGTGTCTTTCAGGTGTCCACAATCTCTCATTTTGTTAAAGCGTGGAGAGTGTTCCATTTTATGTCACCCATCCCGTGTTTCCAAACTTCACGATAATTTAAAGGGCATTTAATAACGTAGATCCGTGCTTCAGTAATCCGTGGTCAGCTGATTGGACAAACAATGTCACGTGTTTCTTTCCTAACGTGACCAACGTGTAACCAATGCACGTGTGAGGCGTTTGAAAAGTGCGATCCAGGAGAAATGTGACTAAAGCACTCACTTTTTATTCAGTCTAAGACATGGTTCTGTTTGAAGAGGTACTGAAGATGCTAAGAACAGAGCCGCAATATTGACGTGCCAAGCTGCAAATATTTTTCTAATCCAGAAAAATATTTGCTGCCTTTATGAAGAGTGTCAACAAATGACTGAGGACAAACGTGTCAGAATTTGAAAAGTGTACACTGGGATGTTATTTTAAACATTTCTTGTAAAGAAGAATACTTGAATTGTTGTTATTTTTATTGAGTTATCGTTCACTGGCTATTACAACTCTTAATTAACTCTGTATTTGTTTCTGGACTGTCTGTACTCTACAGTCCATTTCAAAATCATGGATCAGGATTGTGATTAAAAATATGGTGATATTTTCTTTTGGAAATCAAATAGCCTTCTAAAAGGAGGTAGGATTTACCATGACCAGGAGAACTGAGAATCTCCATCTGTATGCAGTGTGCCTTGTAGCACATCAATACACAAAAAGTGAAAATGAGACTGAAAGTTATAGTTTGTGTGCATATTTTATCTGAGACACCTACTCAACTCCAGTTTCTTGCATTTCCAAAACTCAGTCTGTGATGTTGGCAGAGAAGAAACCACGAAAAGAAGAAGAATAAAAAAGAAGAGCCAAGGGATCATTTCTTCCTTTATATAAAATACATAAAAGATATATTCTCATTTTAAGGCCACACCTGAAAAAGCCACCCACTGAGTTCCAAATGTCAGGTAAAGGCGTGTTGATTCCATCTGTGTGAGCCACCTGCTGCAGTGCAAATAAATGTTACAAGCAGCCATGCATGAATACCTTGAAAAGAAGCGAAAATGACACCAAAAAGGCAAAGTTTAGATGTCATGCAGTTCTCCAACAAAAACGTTGGACCACACCAGCACACATTTAACTGCTTATGCACTGATTCATCATAATGTGAATATTTTTGGGGCTTTGTCACCCATGTGGTTCTGTCATGAATACAGATGCAGATTCTTCTATACTTTATTAACAGCCTGAGTATGAAAACATGTAGGAGACATCTTACACTATGGCCTCTGATTCATTAACCAAATGAAAACATGTGGGAGTTTTAGGGCCAAACTCTTGAACAGCACTGCCCACCGTCATCAAAACACTAAATTAGTGAATTAGACTTCTATCTAAGTGTGCTGTTCACTGTTCTGCAGGCTTATGGACAAAACTAGAGCTGCAATTATTAATAGTCTGTGCAATTACAGAATTGCAAAAAGGCTACAATTTAAATGTTCAGTGTGTCTATGGTGATATTTAGTATTTTTTTTACATGCAATTTATGTTTGCCTTTTCCTTGACAACCAGGCAAGTAGAGTCAAATCGCAATATTGTCCACAATAATCACACTTTTTCACCAAGTCGAGCAGCCCTAGTTAAAACATTCTTACGCAGCGTTTCCTTTCACCCATCCATGTCTATACAGTTCAGAGGTCGACTGACAGTGATTTTTAAGGGTCGATATAACATTGATAGTTAAAAAGATTTCACCGCCTCTGTGAAAAAATTGACACTATTGGAAATGTACTATTTTTTACTTTAATAGAAACTAGATAAAGTTAAAGATAACTGATAACTAGGTAATTGCTGAACTGAAAATCAAATAAACTCTAAGTGATTCTAGAGGTGTTTTATTTTTGCAGCTGTTATTTTCCCTCAAAGTCAGCAATTCCAGTTGAGAAGCCTAACACTAGCTATCAGCCTCTATCGGAGCCAGATTCTGCTTACTGATAGTTTAAGAAACGTCCTGTCTGCACCAATTAATCGGTCTATCTCAACTCAAATTCACCCAAATCTCTGTTTTGTTGTGGAAAAGAAACAACAATTTAATTAGACATCTACTTCTGCACAAGAATCCCTAATTTGAGATGTGATTGCATTTGAAAAAAACAGTGACAGGCAAACATTTTCTAATAATTATAATAATAATAAGAATAATAAGAAATAAAGGATGGAGCGCTATAACCCAGTGGTTTGATCAGTGATGATCAAGAGCTCAAAAAGTTTTTAAACTTCTGACAGATTCACTTTCTGATGTAACACGCTTCGGTGACGGCGTGTATCGTGTAATTTCTAACTAATCAGTTGAACCTCGCCGTGTGTTTTTCAGTTGAATTTTTCCCTTTTAATGAGGGTTTTCTTAACGAGCTGTTTCTGCTGTGGCGTCAGAGTCGCTCTGTTGACTTTGCAGGCTGTCGCCCTCACACTGCTGCTGACAGCTTGTCTCTGCCTGGCTGCTGCTAACATGTCAGCAGAGGGGAACTCAGCTCCAAGCAGGAAGAATTTCCTGCCGTCGCATCATATTAATCTGCAGAGAGGTCGATGACACCTCAGGAGACGTGTAGAAAGGCAGTGTCTGGGTTTATTACATTATCATCGGTACATTAGTATTGGACTGGTTTTAGTCTAATAATCTAATTTACCATGTGATGTTCCAGTGACCATCCTGTAACTTTGCTCCATCTGCTTTGTTTTTAACATGAGTGTTTTTCTGTGTTAGAGTAGATTTTTCTTGTTTAGTGACATCTAATGGTTGTGTGAGACCAACTCAGTCACTTCAGTAAATACCTAATACTTCATAGTTTGATGTTCAATCACAGCACAAGCAACAGAGGACGTGTGTCGACATTATAGAGTCGCAAAGTAGGGAGGAGGTCGGGGTGGACTGTTTGTTCTCCAACATGCTTATCCCTTTAACGACCCAACCGTATAGTTTTTAGGCAAATCAAGAAACCAAGAGAAAAACAATGGACATTTTATTAAAATGGTTTACTTCTTTCTACATTTTTGCAAATTCTCTACATTTACTTCATTTTTTTCTAAATTTCTAAATTTTGTTTTTATATTTTACTTTCTACTAAATGTACTCTACCGTATGGTTGAGCAGGCAGTTAAAGATCGTTTGTGCATCCGTCTTCTTACAACCCATAGTTGTTCGGTGACATTTTACCCAATTCATACCCAAATCACATTTTGATATTTTAGTGACAAAACAAAGTAGACAGAGTGGCTGGGAGATGTACTGAATCCACAAAGTTCTCTTGGGAGTGGGAGTCAACAAACATTTTGACTTTTTGTTTCTGATTTCAAACAGTAAATATTGGTACTTTTAACCACAACTGCATTTGTTATTGTAACAATGATGATGACTTTCTTTGTCTTTCTGTGCCTAATAGGGCTGGAGCTGCTCATATGATTATGTAAATATAATGATTTGCGTGGAATGCGTGGGATGCGTTAATGGGTCGCACTGTTTACATCCATCCCCAATTATGCCACCTCCTGTTTCCGAGCATGAAAATACAGCCTTATCTCCTGAAACCTAAAACCAATGGTCTTAAGTGTGGGAATTCTTTATAGAGACCCCAAAGAATTGTGCTCTGCATGCCTTGTAAAAATGAAATGGCCCACCACAAGAACTCAACGAAGACTCCTCTAGGCTTATACTAATGGTTAGTCTGGCAACACTGCTTTTTAGGTCATTTGTAAGTATTTGTAAGCACGGTGGAGACAAACCACATATACGTGAGGCTGTGCAGGTACGAGGATAGTTGAAGTTGTTTCTTTAATATTCATGATGAATATTAATGATGATCCACATTTAGGATTGGACGCATGATAATAAAAGCCCTCTAACCTAAACAAGATAATTATGTTAACCCACAGTTGTGCTGTAGTCAAGACTGCCTAAACTGAGACCAAGTCATGAGCAACACCAAAGTGTATCGAGATTAAGAGACAGGACCAAGAGATGTCGAGACAAAGTTGAGACCAAGACCAAGTCAGGGCCAAGACTGAGACCAGACTAGATACACAACAACACCAAGTTTCTGGTATGGTTTAAGGGGTGAGATGAGTCCAGTTGCCAGTGAATAGCAGAATGAAGCAGCCTGTGGAAAGTGGAATCAAGAAATGGCACAAAAGGTTTTACACCGAAAAGAAATGTTTTACAGATTTCTTTGTTCACACCACAGCAATGATGTTAATTAAGAAGTAAGAAAATGTACCAGAAATTTAGTAATATCGCTACAGATGTGGTCTTGAAATAAAATCCAGAGCCCACTTTGTCCAAGACCAATCTTGAACACTAACCCCCAGACTGTATAAAGAAGTGGACATTTTGGACTACCATTTTGAAACCTTCTGTTTGATTTTTGGAGCCAGAAGTGACCATATTTGGACCAGAGGGCAGAGCTGGGGAAGCGCAAAGGGAGATGGGATCGCAAACGTTATGGCTAACTTACTGACACGGTAAAACAGTTAACTTCATGAAGCATTTACGAACCAAGTCTTCTCACTGTAACTGAGAACCACCCAGTGTAACTTATTATAACCATAACTACAGTCCAGCTGTCTGTCAGGGAAAAAAAAAAAAGTTTTATTCAATAAACAGAAGCTCTGAAGGTTCGACTCAGTAGGCAAGGGAGCCTGTCATTCACACCTGTCAATCGAAGGTCGACATGGCAGACATCAACAACTTTTATTAGTTCCAAAATCTTGTTAATGGAGGGATAATTTACAAAATGACCAGAATGACTCCTGAGAAAAATGTATTGACTTTGTACTTTTAGAGAATTTCATTAGAAATCAGTTCAGAGTCAGCATCTAGTGGCCATCAGTGGTATTACACTTTAAGATACTTGCACTGCAGCTTCATTTTCAAGACCCTTATTTGAAACATGACTCTCCTGTAGCCCTAGCCAATCCTTAACCTATGAAATTAAGCTGTGTGGGTCATATCGGACAGACAAACCACCTATATGGGCTTTCAGTTTGAAGGTGTGGTTGAATCTACTCATGATAAATGTGTGTTTTAAAGCAGGAAATCACTACCTTACTCACTTACCTCATTTGTGAATAAGGTTTGCCTACAACTTCAGTGTGTGACTACATCTTTTTCATGTCACACTCCTTATTGACATTTCAAATGCCATGTTAGATCCCAAAAATAAGACTACATGGCTGATGGAGTGAATACTAATGCTAGAAATTTACTTGCCAATCAGGGAAGCATCAGAGTGAGAACTAACAATAAGCTCTGTAATTCATTCACATCATGACCCAAAAGAAGAAAAAAGAAACATCTGGTAAATGAACAGCTGTGTGCCTTAATTGACTCTGTGGCTGCTGTCAAACAAACTGCCCACATTGAATTGAAAAGGCAGAGTGCCGTTACGGGGAGGAGGACGTTTCATCACAAGTATGTGAAGGGATTGGCTCCGATGTGTAGACCGTACATGATTGCAATCAAGGGCGGAGATTATTCTTTTAAAATGATTCACAAATGATAGATTAGTGAATTAAAGTCTTTGTCCCGCCAGCTGTCCCGTCCATCTAAAGCGGTTGTGGAAGAAGCCATCCACCGACTAGTCAGTATTTATGAGCGTGTGATGCCAGGAAACGCTCGGACACCATCAATTGCCAAGCGATTCACACAGACACAGAGTAAAGACTGACGGACAGTGTACTGTAATCGGAACATAATAACACCGGAAGCTTTCATCTCCTGATTATGACTGTGCGATTCTTGAAAAACAAAGGTAGCATTGTCTGTAGCAGCATTTGAGAAAGATGTAAATGTTCATTTTGTTACGGTGGACAAAAAGTGTTCACAGACTACACTTAGGGACAATGCAACATGTCCTGCTGAAAAGTAAGATTAAAAGCTTCCATCTTGCTTCTCTTACACTTTGTTTTGACAGTGATTGGTAATAAAACATGTCAGTTATGCCATCAATAACTTATTAAAAACAGTTATTAGAAAGATGAGATGAGAACTTGAACACAAATCAGCCAGATGAAACCTACCTGGAAAGACAGAAATCTCTGATGGGAAACATTCATTGGACGAGCACCAGGGCCGGGCAATAACAATCTAAAATCATATCTTGGCTTGAATGGTAATACATGATATACATCTTGGTATTTCCAACAAAATGGGCTAAATGTTCAGTGTTAAGTCACATACGAGAGGTCTCAAGCCCGTTTAGTGAAACAAACGGTGAGAGTGAAGTAAAAATGCAAAGACAGGGTTTCTGTCCCACGTTGAAAATACACAGCTGCAAAACATAAAAATGAAAGAAATCTGAAAAAAATAGAAATATAAAATATAAATAGGACAGATGATGTATTTAAGTAGGTACTGTATCTAGTGATTCCTTAGAGTCTGTCAGTACAAAGTGTTTGCTCAGTCCATTTGAACCTGCAGGAGGTCACTTTATTTCTTCTGCCACTGAGGAAGTAAAGTAAACCAAGTTAGTCGTAAATTGAGTTCAGATCATCTCTCTACAGTAACTCAGCTGGTGGCTACAGATGTCACACGGTGCCATAATCCTGTTTTTTGCTTCACAGATGCTTTGCCAAAGCAGAGGCACAAAACAATGTTAGAGAAAATAAATAAATATTTTTGCCTCATCATTTGCAGGTTCATTCGTCTATCATGCTTTGTGGCAACTGAGTGATAAGCTCAAGAGAAAAAAACATATCAGTTGAACGCAGTTATTTTATATATATTGTCATTGTTAAATAAGTAAATTGTGAGAGAGGAGAGATGAAAACAGTGGCACAGCTTTATGGAAGAAACCGGATCTGTAACGTTACATCAAACTATAGATGACATACATGGACGTCACTTTCACAGTGGAACACACAACCTCAGTAGAGTTGGCTTGATTTCCGGTTTGGCCGGTCTGGTGTAGATGCTTACATCGGTTTGATTTGTCATTACGACAGGTTGTGTCAAATTAAAAGTGTCCTACATCAGCAACCTGAAGACAACGGCATCACGGCACTAAATTCAACTTGTTTTGCATCAGTAATAAGCAACATGATGAACATTATATTATTATATTGTTATATGTTATATTGTTATAAACAGACTAATAGAGTAAGTGATTTACTGCAGAGAAAAAAAAAACAGCAACACGAAGTGGGGAAGATGCTCACAGTGCATTGTGTGTTTGTTTACTAGAAAGTTGATGTGCTTTTTGGAGTGACATGAGAAGAGACATGAGAGATGTAAAACTGCAGCGATATGGCAACGTGGCCGATTTGAAGCTAACCAAAGATATGAACCAAAAAACGTAGACGACGCAACAGGAAAAAAGTCACGGCAAACCTGATCTCAGTGCTGCTGTAGTGTCGCATGGCCAGCTCTATCTTAACACCACTGAAGACGGTGCCAAAGATCCATGGTGCTGCTTCACTCCTGCTTCTTGATCTCATTATTTAGTGTTTATTGGCAGTTGGCAAACCAGCTTAGAGCTGCATTACTGCCACCTCGTGAACTGGAGTCACTACACTCTTGGTCGTGGGCTTTGGTAGTCTCATTTCTTGTGTTCTTCTTGTGTCTACCGGTTTGTCCTGGCGTTTGGCTTCTTATCAAACTGCTTTTGAAAAATTTTACACCGGCACAACCCTACCCCCTCAGTTTGAACTGAGTAGCCAAAAAACCCATAGAGCTTTTACGCCTATTACACAATGATATTGATTGTACCAGACCTATCTGCAGCACTGGCACAGCGCTGACGAAGTTACAGTGGTTGTAATTGTTATATTGAAATGAATATTTAATTGTAATTTCAGCTAAATGACGGCAAAGAGGTAACCACAGTGAGTAATGTGCAGCCAAAGATCATCTACAACTGAAGTGACTGGACTCTCAACTGTCTCTGGTGCAGCTGCTGCTGACTGTGTATGTATTTAGCAGATAGCTTACTGATACATATCCAACAGAAATGAATCAAATGGTGTGAAGGTCATTTCAGGTACATGACAGACTAAGCAGGTGTATGTCCATGCAATCACACAACAGCTCTTTTCCATTTTAGATTTTTTTTTGTGTGTGTGTGTGTGTTTTTTCCTTGGCTGACTTTGATGTCATGTGCTTATCCTCTATATCTGCCTTCCCCAAACTTAGGTTTGGGACCCGAATAGGTCGTGGAGCTGTTTTTATTGGGTCACCAATTGTCAGAGTAAAATACATATCATATGATACGCAACACTTTCATTTTCCTCATTAAAATAGAAGAAGAGTGCCATCTGGATGAGTTCGTAAATGTTGACCTCAGCAAAGTCATGATGAAAATGACATCAAAGATACAGGATGTAAAAAGCATAACTAGACAAAATGATGTAAAAGATGCAACAAAACAAAAATGACCTAAATGGTGCTACAAGATGAAAACACTGTAAGAAAAGACATTCAGACACAGAATTTCAAGGAAATGTCTGTCATGTATTCATGTGTGGATGTTGTTTGCTTCATGAGTCTCATAGTGTTGTGTGTTGCTAACATGCTAACATTAGTTGTGAGTGTTAGAAGTGATTGCTGACATTCTCTGACTTTAAGTGACTGATGTTACGACATTCCAGCCATTCCATAACCCTGCAAGAGTCGGTAAAATGTAGACATTAAGACAAGTCATCACACATTTTTGTAAATTTGTGTCCCAAGGAGACATACAATTGATGTTTTGGGTCTCAAGCTAAAAAGGTTTGTGAACGACTGCTTTACATCAGTATAAAGCAGTCGTATAAACATTGTTTTTTTTCTAGATCTCATTTGGAAATATAACAATATATACTAAAAAGTGTAAGTGTAAGATATATTGCCTAGCTCAAACATGTACTTTGCATTTTCAGTTTGGTCCATTAGCTAACATACAGGAAGCCTAGGACATGTGCTGCAACCAGCCAACATTTTCACTTTTATCACATAGTCACTTATTTTATGTGATGCTAATGCAAGTCTGCATAATTTCACTTGTTGCATTTTAGGGTTAAGGCTCATTTTAAGGTTAGAATAAATGAATGCAAGTCAATGCAGTGTCCCCTGAAGTGATGGATGGTGTGTGTGAGTGTGTGTGTTGTTATTTATGCCAGCATCCATTCATCCACCAGGTAAACCATCGCCGCACCGTCCTTCTTCGCTACTTTTTTTTTTTTTTTTTAACTCAGAACCGCAGGATTCAATTTAAACTTTCTAATGCAGTCAGGGGACATTTGGTTTGCAAAAAGGGTTTTCAGCCGCAGCAAAGAACATAAACATAGAAATACAAATTAAAAACACCAGCAGTGTAACAACACACGGCATTGATGAGAGCTGACAGGGAGCCACCAGCTGGATGTAATGAAAAATAAAAGGTTTGCATATCTGCTGCTGCACATTATGTATATGAGATGTACGTTCTCACTGTGTTTTATTCTCTCTTTTTTTGTGTATCATTTATACGGCCTGATTTCCTCATGAATTTTTTATGCATTTCATAATTCATTATAATACTTTTGCGGGATAGTTTCATCAGCTTTTCATTGTTTTAAGATATTATTCCACATGTTTTTTTTGTTTTTTTCTCCATTTCTTTCATTCTTTGACTGTTTATTGCAGTTTTTCAATTCTGTTACTGAATTAACTCCTTCCCATAACTTTTCCTCATTGTCTGCTTTTCTTTACTGTATACTTTATATAGTATACTGTATACTACTCCTCCTATACTTTGCGAAATTTCGTTTTCTGGTCAGACTTTTCATACCCAAACGACATCAATGTGGCGTTAGTAGCTCCTCATTTTGTTTTGTCTGGGCTGCTCCGAGTCTTCCCAGTTCTGTGTCATCTTCACTCTCCTCCATGTTTGGTTGTGTTGCCTTCATGCAAATTTCCAGTCTGCTTCCAAACCACTTTGTGTTCTGTGCAAATGATGAAAACTGTTGCCATAAAGAGTGTGATTTGCATCAAAATGAAATAAACAGCATAGGGCTCCGGGAGATGACCAAAAATGTTGACATGATAAAAGTTTTCATTATCAGTCAACATCAAAAAAATTTCAAAGTTTTGGTCCTGAGTGAAAGTAACTAGATGTCTTTTTTGTGTTTCCAAAATGTTTTTTTTTTTTTTATGGTCAGAACATGACAGTTACAGCAGCAGACCATTTCAGATGTTTAGAGATGCAGCGTTTAAAGTAAAATGACAAAATGCTCAGCATCAAATAAATTAATAAATGTAAGTAAAACAACAAAACGCTGAAAAAACTTTGTTAGTGTTTTAGCTGACAGTGCAAACGATGATAATTATCATGAATGTTTTATTGGCCAGCCTTACAATAGAGCATAATACTTTACTTTAATACTTTATCATATCACCAGAGTTACGCAATCTTTACTCAAGTAGAAGTATAGATACTTGTGTAAAGAAATTCTCTGGTAAATGTAGAAGCATTGATTCAACGTCTTCACTCAAATAAAATTGTTAAAGTACGAAAGTCCGTTTCTGTTCAGCTACTGAACCTCAGATCATCTCCTGGTCTCTTACATCCCATTAAATCGACGACACCAGTAGAGTCTCTGTGTCGTGTCTGTTTTGTCTTGTTATGTCTTTTACGACGCTACGTCTGTCATGCGTGATATGCACTGCTCTATACACCAGTGGGTCTTTTCTATGTGTTATTGTTCCATATTAATTGAAATTGGTCTTGATGTTGGGAAGACAATATTATGTGATGCAAAATAGAAATAAATCTTAATAAATGCAAGTAACAAGCCTGTTTTAAAAATGTAAGGTGTATGAAGTATTTGTGTTAAAATGTAAAAAGTAAAAAGTTGTCCAAAAATAAATACTGAAAACTCTACTTAAAGGGGTAATATGTACATATCTTGTGGCCAAAAGTTTTGGCAGTGACACAAAATAGCTCTTTGCAGAAATTTGATATATTTGCCCATAAAAGTCTTTGAAACTGACAGAAACATGTGGAGAAATATCTAAAAAAACCGAAGCAGCACAGTTTGCGAAAACAAAATTTGTGCCACTGCCAAAACTTTTGGCCACAACTGTAGTATTAATATTCCAAACTATCTGTGGAAGCAGGGGAAAGTCACGTACCAGAACGGATTCACATCCACCAAAACCACCAGAAAATTAACACTATGTCTCTACACAATACATACAATATACACGATACATATCCTGACAATCTCATATAAGCATCTGTAACAGATCAGATCTTCCCATATTGTCTCTGATCCAAAAACTTGTATACTATGGCATCTCTCCAGATACCGGTCCTTTTCGTCCAGTGAGTATCACTCTCTGAATAAAGTGTGAAACTCATTGCTCGCACACATCTGCATTATGTTATCATCAGCTGGTCGAAATAACACTGGTGTCTTATAATCTTCACGTACTGCATCAGCTGATAGTTTGCATTAAAGATCTGTTAGCTTAGCTCTGTTTTTAGAGAGAAAACACATTAAAACCACTATTCACCAACGTAACAACATAACATAGTACCTTCATGCCTTCATCAGCTTCATAATCAAACTCACAGTGGACAACAAATGCAATTTCATCAAACTTCATTCTTTTACTTCAGAGCTGTATCCAGTGGCGAAAACAACAGCAATGCTTCTATTTCTATATAACCCTAAATGCTCTAATGATAATTTTAGGTTGTAGATATACTACATACAGCTCATACGTAGCTCCCATCTCTTCATATCACAGACCTAATACACACTCTAACCTTAAAACAAGTCTTAACCCCGCATTTTCTGTCATAAAAGGGGCTGAGTAAGCCCCACAAATGACTGTAGAAACACATTTATGTCTCCATAAAGTAATACATGGCCACACACACACACAGTTTTACACATAATTAGTCATGTTAAGCTGCGTTCAGTCTCTTACTAACACTTCCACACACGTCTGTACATCCACATCCCATTTTCTTCTTTTTTATTTCCCTTTCCTCACCTTCTCACCTCAGTGCAACACCCAGATTCAATTGCTTCTGAGGTCAAAAGTGCACACACCACCCACCTATCTCTCGTGTCTTGACCTCCGGGGAATTCTAGGAAAGTATAAAAGTGTAATTTCAGCGATGGAGAGAGCTGAATGGACATTAAGGGAAGTTAATGGACACACGTAATGCTCTAGACATCGATGACTTATATTGGAAATATTGGTTTGGAAAAATTGTATTTAATTCAAAATTGCAGCAGAAGTTCCAGCACCCTGCTGGTTACTTAAGTCGAAATAGAACTAAATGGAAAGGAAGGTAATAATGAAGCACTCTCATCTGGAGAAAGGAGAGAAGGGAAATAATTAAAAAGTCACTGCTTTAAGGCAAAAATGTAAGCTGGCTCAAAGTGAGTAAAAAAATGTAGACATGTTGGAGAAATAGAGAAAAAGGGGGGACAGAGAAAAAAAGGATGATGAAAAGGAAACATCATTCATCTTCAAGCTGCTGCAGCGTGGAGATAAAATCAAACGTAATACTATAATCATGACCATAACTGACATTTAAAAGGACTGATGACAAAGAAAGTTGGTTTCCTTCTCTTTACTACGCATCACTCAGCTTGCTCACGTTGTTTTGCAAAAGCTCAGTTTATCGCCTAAAAACAACAGCAGGGTTTCAGATGAACACACATCAGTTTATTTGGGGTGACCATATGCAGTTTAAACTCTGTGAAAAGTGAATTCTGAGATTTCTTTCTAAATGTATCATACTCAGCTGGAAAGTAGTTGCTGAAAATATGTGAAAAGACTGAATTGTCGAGTGTGGAGACCTTTTAACTGACTTTCATCAGTTAAGTTTTCAGGATTTTCGTATGTTTGAGGTGAAGAAATAGAATATTAAAGTGTGCATTTTCCTTGATATCCAAACAAGTAGACTCAAGTTGAAATCCAAGTCAAAGAGGTCAAATACAGTCCCAAATGGCTGAGCCAGTGTCTTTGTCCCGTTTTTTATATGTGGTCTTTTACTGCCATCCTGTGATCGCCTCCTGGTGCCGTCAATTAAAAACACAGTGTAAGAACATTCTACTCCTCGCGAGCTTTCAAACAAGACCAAGCACTTCAAAATAACTTTATTCAATCCAGAGTTATACAGACAACTAACCAGGTAATCCTACTAACATGCTAACGCAGAGAGCAGCTCTAACTTCTGTTTTGTTTATCTGCATGGTTTTCACTATAGATCTGACGGTGTTCACACACGTTTCATGTTAGTACAGTAAGTCTACCAATCATTATAATTAGCTGGAAAACACGTAGCATGGCGTAGCCTGCAGCGAGGGTAGCCTCCTCCTCCTTCCTCTGTTTAAATGCCCATCAGCTGAGCACCTGATGAGCTGGCTGCTTCATAACGTCTTCAAAATGACTAAATGAGTTTATTTTTTTTATTTTATTGAACCAGCTGCAGAAAGCCTTTATTTATAAGGCTTCTCATCATGTTTTCATAATTTCTGCTATGGACTTACATTTTTATCGTAAAATTTTGTGCCCGGTGGTAGAATGTGATAATACACTGGCAAAATGCGATAGCCAAAGGCTGCATTGAGTTCATATAGCCTCCTGTAGTGGAAATAAGTAGCATTGTGTAGCCAGATTCTCTTTCAAGGGTTTAACAGGTTAATGCAGATGAAGCATTTAAAAAGAGACAAGCTTGAAACATTTTACAATGCAATTAAAAATAACAGGAAGAGGGGGTTGAGAAAAGTTTCTTTACTTTCTTTGTCAGGCTGTGGTTGGAAAAATATTTCTCCAAGTCTGAATAATGTATGTTTTTGGATGTAGTAGAGTGGCAGGCGGCATGGTGACTACATTTGAAGCAGACAGCGAGGGCACAGCTCCAGTCGCAGCTTCTGAACCTCTTGTTTGTGCTGAGTTCTCCCTACGCAGTAAACATCTTGGTCATTTAATATTTGATGTGGTGTTTTTGTGTTTCCTTGTAGACACCAAAGTCGGGTTGAGGTTTGGGAGTTCGGACACTGAAGCATGCTTTATTTAAATTTATGTTACACATGAAAGTTTGAAAAGCTCCCAGAAGTTAACCAGTTATGGCTGCTAACTATTGATGTCCTTTGGTGACCTTTTTCTGAGCAATAGTTCAGCTTTACTGTTTAAATGCTACAAGGGGTTTTGTCTAAAGAGGCACAAAATGAGTTGTTGCTGCTTGCTCAATGTCTAGAAAAGTACACAGCTGCAAAAGTAAAATTTTCTTCCTGAATTCTTGTCTTGTCTTTACAATATGCTACAAAATCGATACAGTGTGTGAAGTTGACCTGTTAGTTTGAAGCACATCTGCTATCTGACTAGCTTGAAGGCTGAAGTAAGAAATGTGATATATATATATATATATATATATATATACTATCTATATACTGTGCGATGGTAGATTTCATTTGGTAAATATAACTACATTTTGGCAGCGGGACTTATCTGTTAGCAGTCTATGTAGCAAATCAGGGCTGGATTCTCACGTAATCTTGTGTGACCTTGTGAGCTGCAAAGTAACATAATTTAGGCAGCAGGATACTCACTACTCACATTAAAACCACAGCAGTAAAACCAGTAAATCATGAATATACTGGTTTCATCTGCATTGAGGCTGGAGTTACTGTGTACTCTCTTTATTGTCAATTGTACCTAATGAGGAGAGAGCATATGTGGCTGCCTGGTTAAGGAGAAAAAGGTTGGAGAACATTGTACTGGTCGTATGTGTTTTTCCAGAGATTAGACAGAGATAGAAAAATCCGTTTGTGGGAGCACATTGGTCGGACTCTGAATGTCGCTGGTGAGTGTTGTGCTGTTAGCATCCGATACGTTGTAAGCTAGTCTGTCACACAGTGGCAGTTAGAAAGGTGATGCACAACCTATATGCAGCTTTCTTTTTCGCTCACACTTACTGGACCCTTATTGTTGTCATTTGAAAAAAGAAGTTCGTCCAACTGTTAATTTCCACATCTGAAAATAAGGTGGATATAGCTCCACAAGTGTTAAATAGCTATAGAACATAAAATATTGTACACTAATCATATATGAAAAGCAGGTCAATGAATTATCTCCACCAAAGAGGTTCTGTAATCACTCCTGCAGGATTTTACGAAAACTACTGCACAGGGTATGGACTAAGGACGGACTCCTTAAACACACCTCCTTTAACACGGGAGAGTCTTCTGCTAACTTAGAACAGTAACAGTTAAATATATAACCAGTGACACCAACTGACATAAAGGAGGGAAACAAAGCTCTGAATTTGTTGTTTGTGGTTTAATAAAAGTGTAGAATGTGTAGAACAGTGGACTATTGGCCTTAGCTGAGGTCTGCGCTGTCTGAGTGCACTTCCACTCGCACATTAGTCTGCACAAATGTCATTTGTACTGATGCACATTGTTTTTGAGCTGTAAAACATACCAGGCACGGAAATGTCAAAAGTTGACTGATTAGCATTTGTATCTCTCTTTGTTATTCATTTTTGTAGGTTTGAAAAGGACACTGTAATGTTGCCCTTGAGCATGCCACATAATCCCGCACCAGTAGAGCCGCTCGGCAGCCTAACAAACCCACAGTGGGTGTAGTGGGAGCTGTCAGCTCCAGGCTTGTAGAGGTGGATGATGCTTGGCACAGATGCCTAACACACCTACCTTGGATAAATACAGGTTAAATAAGTAATAAGCTCCACACTGAAACTTAAATACTGCAGTCATATGAATTTCTATTTGGGTCTGAACCATTAGTTCACAGCCAGATCTCAATGGAGTCCATTTTCACCAGGCTGATATAAGATGAATTATTAAATCCATCTAGAGCTGCTGCTGAGTCGTACTGCAGGTATATAAATGAAAACAAAGGGTGAAAATAAGAAAAAAAAATGGGAAAAAAAACTAACTGCAGCAGACTACAAAGAAGAAAAAATAACAAAACAAACTTTTCAAAGATACTTCTGAAGCCCACAGAGGGTTTTAGTAGTGTATTCATTCAACAGGTCAGGAGATAAACATGATGGATACACATTCATGTCATGACAGACTGTCCACATCAATAGGAAGGACAGGATTAGTTGCTTAAGATTTTTAAATAAATACCAAAAAGCCTGCTGAAGAAATAATAGAAGAGGTACAGTAAAGATCTTATAAAAGGGCATGTAAATTGATCATTAAAATTAGATTTAGATTAGAGCTTTGACTTAGATAGATACAGATTTAAAATTTGGTATTGCAATTGCAAACAAAATAGCATTAAAAAAAATACATTACCTGCAGTATTACACATCACAGTGTTAGACACCTCCTAAACACTGAATTGAGGTGTTTTATCCACTGACAAGCCTAACAGGAGGATAATAATAATAATAATAATAATAATATTAGTGAATTCATTCAATACATGTATATATTGTGATATAGTATGAAAATAACTGCTGTGGGTTTAATGTGTGACTGGTCGTCTGCCTTGTGTTGTGGTTGTGGTGCTGAAAGGACAGCTCCAGCTTATTATATACACTATTTGTGGCTGCATTGAGTGTGTTTCCATAAATGTATGTTATGTGCATTTTAAAGTTTTGCATTTGAAAATTGTTATGGAAAACGTTTTCCAAAAAGAGTCCATGTGAAGAAACACTTGATGCGCTAAAACATGGTTAGTACAACAAGTAATGTGGACTGATGAGGAGACCGTATTATTCCATAGCAATTCATCCATGAAAAAAACCCATCACAGTCATTTTAGATGGAGAAAAGAAAGGGCCCTCCTTTTCTCCCGATTCCTTATTTTTCACCTCCTTGGCTCCTCCACTCCTCGATGTGACCCAGAAATCGATCTTGGTGTGCCACCTTGAAGGATGTGTCAATTCTTTAAAATGCAGATCGAAGAGACTGGCTGGAGGAGCTAAGACTAGCTATGCTAGCTTTGTGGAAGTTTTTTCAGCGATCAGATGCATGACGTCTAAAAGAGACTTGACACTCGTCTGGATTGTATGAACCATGGCAGGAGCAGAGTTTAAAAATGAAAGTTTTGATCAAAGAAGTTGATCAAACACATGTGTAATTCACATGAACAGAGATTATAAACAGTATAACAAATACAGCAGTACATTGTAACTAAATAACAGACAGATGATGCAGCCATTACACATATCGTATTTAACCAACGTCTATTTAAAATGACGGCTCAGAGGAAAGAATGTCTCATTTTGTTAAATGCCTGTTGCCTCGGCTCCTCGGCTCACATCTCTGGTGGGAAATGAGTCGAGGCGAGGACCCAAGGAGCTGTAACTGGAGAAATGAGGAGAGGGGAGGGAGAATGCTCTACTTATTCTTCTGTTTATTACAGTCATATGTAACATGGCCTACAGCGCCACACTCTGATGACATTACTCAGCCTAGTTTATTTGCCCCAAACCAGTTCATAGAAACGCATATTGTTCATCATTCATATCATATTCATATCGTTTGTTGTGTTTTCTGCCTCTCTGCCTTGTTATTCATCTATATTCCTTTATCAAATAGTGTCCAAAATGCCTGTAAAATGCTTTAAAAAAGACAATATAAAGGATTTTAATCAGGAACAACATACAGCATCCAACATTCTAATGCCCCCACACCAGCAGCGACAGTGACACAGTCTCATGAACGTGATATCACTGGAACTCAAATTTGGCCCAAACATTCACTTGGACTTGGTGAGAGGTCAAGTCCATTCTGACCTGAAATCAATCCTATTCTTGTGAATGTAATATCTCAGGAAAGCCTAGAAGAAAGTTTATTATGTTTCACTACAGTATTTGCCAGAAGTGTCTATCTGGACTCAAGGATGAACTGATTAGAATTTGGTCAAATGTCATCGTATACCTGTAACAGGATAAAATGATGAAGTGATGACGTTTTATATCCAAAAGGTCAACTTCACTCTGACATCATGTCAAAACGTTTCTGTCCATTTCTGTCAATGCCAAAACTCAGGAAGAGATGGAAAGAAGAAATTTCGTTGGATACTGAATTGGTGACTAATCTTGTGTCTTTCATCTTGGTCAATAATGATAATCATCACAAAAAATCAAATTATTATTTCTTTCACATTTAAAGGCTAATCTTTGGTCCTGAGTGAGTAAGTTGAAGAGGCCAGATGGTTTGAAATTATTCATGCAAGACACAATGAGACAGAAACATAATGAAAGACACAGCAAGAAAAAAGTGTTGAAGATAGAGCAAGACAAAGGCGACATAAAAGATGTAACAAAATGAAAAAGACGCAACAAGATGCAAACAGCGTAAAAGACACAAGATGGAAACTATATAAAAGACACAAGACAGAAAGAACATAACAAAACAAAAAATAATGTAGAAGATGCAACAAGATGGAAATGATACTATAATGATATTTATTGTGATATTAGAAAATTCTATTGCAATAAATATTATTATTTTATCACACAGCCCTAGTGTCCACCTTGATTATATGGGTCTTTGCTGCTGGGTTCAACATGTCTGTGAAGCATCAGTATTTTAGAGTTTGTAGCATCTTTAAAACAACATGCAAACTGCAACGTGAGTGGCGGGTGGAGGCATGAAAATGCAAAGAATGTTATAAACATGACTTTGTTGTTGCTGTTCATTAATTCAGTTTGACTTTAGTTTAAAGTTCACTCACTGGAAATGGATGCAGCCACGTGTGTGTGTAATGTGACCTCACCTCTTCTCTGTGGAAGAACAGAACACCATTTTCATTTAGTGTTTCACTCTGTGTGAATTAATTGGAATGACACCGCCTCGCTTCGGTGCCCTCCGCGGCATCACACGCACACACATGCAAACGCTCCTCCCTTTTGCAGATGTGTTGCTCATCCTCGCTTGGATAAACTCTGTTGTTGTTTTTGTTGTCTTTCTGTTGTCATGGTGAGGCAAACAGAGTTGTTGAGTTTAATTGTGAGTGCAAAGCAAAAGCTTCTCCCCAGTAGTGTGGGGTTAAGAGCGGGTAGCGGGTGGCAGGAATGAAAACAGTTCTGTAAAAGAAGAGAGCGTCATACAAGAGAACAATAGCACAATCTGAAACAATGTGAGGCAAACAAACATTTCTAATAAAGGTGGAGGCTGGTTGTTTCGAAAAACCTGACCACTGTGCTTCATCCTGTGCTTTGTATCATCCGACGCCTATGAGTTCATGTGTTCAGCTTTTATAGCTTGCTTATGTTTCATGTTATCGTGTCATTTTTAAAGACTAATATATCATGTCTGCATTCATGTGCTGATTGATAATGTTTGATATTTGTGGCCCTCATTTATCAATCTATCACAGAAACCAGCATGGATCTGTTTTGCTAATCACGACGTATGAATGATGTGCATTGATAAATGCGACCCAGGCCTCTATTTATTCTTAGCTCTTGGGGTCCTGCCTCTAGAGGTGGAGAACACAGCAAAGAACTGACGTCTCAGGTCGAGCTGAACCAATTAGTTCTGTCAAGTTCTCTCATTTGTTCTCTCATTTGCTGGAGTTATATAATTACCAGACATTTGCACACTACAGTTTATTTTGACAGGGATGTTGTTCTCATTTGGAACCTTTAAGCTTTCAGACTAATCGCTCGCAACGAGACAAGCTGAAACATTGTCAATTCAGACCAAAGCAACAAGACGAGGTGGTGTATCTTTTCAATAGCAACAACTCCATGTACTTCTGTACTACCTGCTGGCTTTTCATTCTTTTTCATGTCTGAATATAATTTGTAGTGTCTTAAAATATGAATGAGGACAGTGATAGTGAGTTACTTGCTACAGCTGCATTTATTGCATTGAAACAATGACAACTTAGAAAAAACAAGAGGGATGAGAATTTCTCCTGTCTATTCCTGGAGCAGTTCTGTTATTTAGAGGAGTTGGTGTCAGATCTAGTAAGCAGAGAAAACTCGAGTCAGAATTTGTCACGGAAACAGCTGATGAAAACCCTGTGCTTCATGGTAACAGGTGAGCTACAGCCCATAAATAGTGACGAGAACACTATATAGCGTGACGTTCTATAACCAGCCTCTGGCGATTTGACAAACCGAGACGCTGGCGACACCATCAGCCGGTTTGAGTTGAGCTGCGATCGTCCAGTTCATTCTGCTGCAACCTTTACCTGCGACATTTGAAATCGGTTACATCGGTTATCTCTGGTCTGTCCTGGGTGTTGTATTTTGAAAGAATGTTAGTTTTACTGTGTGTTAAGTGCTGTTACCACTATTTGTATGAAAATTCCAACTAAGAGAAGAAATTAATGAAATGTGATAAAGTACAGTGTGGTCATTGTAAACCTGTAGAGAACATAGCTCTAAATAAGGTGATCACATCACCTGTCAGTCACACGGCGTAGATGGCAGAGTGATGGATGGATGGCAAGAATAAGAAGACATAAACAAAATGTCGATCATGTCATTCTAAACTGAACTGATTGTATATTAATATTTGACATGAAATTAATGTGCATTCTCTGCTTAACATCAGAGCAGATCATAGCCAAGCTAGTTCAAGTTTATCATCCCTTTGCACATTTTCTATCTGTGGTCATATTTGTCATTTTGTCATGCAGTCGGTGTTTTCACTCAGTATTAAGGTTTCCCTATTCCTTTGTCAATTCTCCTCATTTAAATGCAAAGTTGAGCGGAACAGGACAGGCGATGAGAACCGAGCAGGAGAGGGGATCAGTGTAGGAGCAGCAAGTGAAATGTTGATTGAATTTTTATGGGACTTTGAAAAGTCATAGAAAGGTTTAGAAATTTGAAAAGGTGTCGTCGGTAGCTTGTTTCTATTCTATCTCTGTGAGATGTAAAATGATAGTTCTATTCAGATTACTTTGTATTGTTATTATGTTCTTCCTCAGTGGTGATAACACCATTCCTTGTAGGAATGCACACATATATATCGTTTGAACATCAGTATCAGCCAATATCGGCCTTATTGACCTTGTTGAAATAAGATGACATTTCACCGATGGCAGTGGATGATGTTTTTCTGTTTGTTTCTGCAATTGAATTTCTGCTTATTCAAAGAGAGTGTAATGAAGGCCTGAAAGTCCTTAAAACAGTTCAGTTATTTTTTTTATTGAAATTAAGATTTTTTTTGTTTCCCCTCATCAGCTGTAGTTTTGCTCACTCCCTACAGTAGAAGGACTTTTATTAGTGTTTTCGATGTTCAGAGCAACCTCAACGTACAATATTTGCTAGTTTTGACGACAGCATTATTAAACATTTTATGGTGATGTTTAATCCCTGGCATGGCTTGGTTATGAGATACTAGGGATTGGTTTAATTCAAGAAAACGTCAATTAGGGCTGGACACTCACATTTTTAGATTTTGATCAATCTCAATTTGTCATAGAGGGGTCATACAGAGAGTTACATAAGTGTGCAAAACCATTTTTTGTTCATAATAAAACCCCAGTGGGACAAATGAGGCCGTCGCAGACTAGGGAATTAATGGGAAACACTGCATCTTTCAGAAATGTATGTACATCAGCTATTGCCAAAATATTGCAATAATATTGGTCCAAAATGATGCACAAAAGCAGTGTCTAGTCAGATAAAAACAACAAAAAGCCCTCACGTACAGCCTAAGCCTCCAGAAAACAGGGAAGACTAAAGGAAAAGTTTGGTTGTAAGTCACCTACATTTTATATGAGGTGAGAAAAATCATGGATCGTGATTCTACCTCAAGAGATTGTCATATGATCTTCTTGATAGATTGCCCAGCCCTACTCTCAATGTATTCATTAATATTTAAACCAAACCACAATCTTTTCAAAAGCCTAACCAAAGTGCTTTTATTGCCTAAACCTATGGGAGTTGAGATACAAGCGCTCGCGTTCTGCTGTCAAAGTTCTGGGTATTGTATATCTGCCTCCGTCTGATCATAGAAGGGCAAGAAAGGAAAAAAAAACGCTCCTTGAAAAGCAAATTATTTTTGCCTGAAACTAAATCAAAGCACTCGGTAGATCTGTAGCAAAAATAATACGGTCATCATTATGCTTTTGATAAAATGTGGATACAGCTGCAAAGTAGTTATATATGAAGTTCTGGGAGACTCCTCACATATGCTCTGTTCTACAGCTTAACCCTCTATACTACACATGTAGGCCCTTTGACACAGAAGCTTAAATGCAGCGAGGCGTGTTTTATTACATGTTGCTTGCTGAAATTTCTAATTCTACCTCTTGTGCCATGACACAAACATTTCATGCTTTTCACAGTAAGTAACACAATCAAGACCAGTATATTTCCTTTCTGATAGTCCCTTGAGTTACCGTGTCAGTCCCATGTAACAACAAAGCAGTTAAATATCCACTTCTAACAGCTTCTCCTCAGACTTGTTCATCACCCGACTAACAGCATGTACATGCAAAAGTCTCACCTTTCAGTCACCATGGCAACCTTCTGCCTCATATTTATCCCTGTTTTAACAGCAGTACGACATGTTTAGCGGCGTCAATTCAAAAACAAACTTCATGAGTGCAGCAAAACAACATAGAACCAAGAGCATGGTTACATATGCTGGGAAAACTGTTTGGAAAACTGTACTCCAGATGTGTTTGTATAGCTTGGTGTTTACATGACCCCAGCAGACACTGAATGATGAACTCCAGCTAATGATGTGTTTGGGAGCAGAAAACATTTTAGTGTTGGTTCGGAGGCTCTCTGCACTGCATTGTGGGATACAGCAGCTCATATCAAAGAGGCTTATGGGATGGTCAATCATACTGACATCTTTGGTATTGTTCCTGCAAGCACTCTGTGTGTATGTGTGTGTGTTTGGTGGAATGAATGAAACAGTAAATTGTGTGTGTGTGTGTGTGTGTGTGTGTGTGTGTGTGTGTGTGTGTGTGTG
>JAPQRN010000021.1:1841702-1860108 GCA_037367275.1 Coranthus polyacanthus
TCCATCCATCCATCCATCCATCCATCCATCCATCCATTATCTGCTGCTTATCCGGGGCCGGGTCACGGGGGCAGCAGTCTAAGCAGGGAGGTCCAGACTTCCCTCACCCATGACACCTCCTCCAGCTCTTCCGGTTGGACCCCGAGCCATCCCAGGCCAGCCGAGAGACATAGTCCCTCCAGCGTGTCCTGGGTCTACCCCGAGGCCTCCTCCCGGTAGCTGCAGTCACGCTGAAGAAGACGTCACAATAGTTTATGCTGCATCGCTATGACGACCAGCCACGCTGAGGCAGTACTATACCTGCAGTGGAAATGCAATGTGCTGGTTCCAAAGCTGAGCCAAGCCGTGCTGAGTTGAGGTGATTCGAGCTGGTACCGGCAGTGTAAAAACGGCATCAGTGTAACTTTTTGGACACTGTCAGGAAGAAAATATGTTATATTCAATAAACAGAAGATGGGACTACGAGAACACTTATTAGAGTTTCCAAATAAAACAAATGAGACCAGAATGACTCCTGGAAATAAATTATTGACTTAGTACTTTTTAGAGAAAAGTTCAATGTACGTCTAAGGGAACCATACCTTTTAGGAGCAGCATCTAGTGGCCGTTAGTGGTATTACCTGTTAAGATACTAATACAGATACTTCTACAGTGGCTTCATTTTCAAGCAATGGTCCTTGCCCTTTGGCAGGATCTCCTGGTTTTAAGATAAAACCGACACTTTCCAATGCACATGCATCAGCATTACATTGGAAATTGCAACTTGTGCAATATAGAAATTGTACTTGGCCACATTACCATTTTGATAAAATTTTGATTAATTGTTCAGCCCTACTATTAACCCTGGCCAAGTTGGTGTTTCTTTTTCCTCAATGTATAATAACTGCATCAGCGTTTGTGTTTGTAGTTTAGCATTATCTAAGCTCATGTCATTTCTCCTGCTGCTTGTAGGGCTGCTAATCCATCAAACTAGGCTATGGGTCATGTCAGAGGGTGGAGACAAACTAGATATATGGTCATTTAGAAATTGGAGGACTTTCGCTTTGTTGTGATACAGTTTAGTCACTATGAAAGGCCTTATTTCTGTTACGATAAAGTATATTTGAAAGTGATAGACGGGATGAAGGAAGTTGGAGGGGTGAGGCCTGCATGGGGAGAAAAGGATAGAGGTGGAAAGAGAGAGAGAGAGAGAGAGAGAGAGAGATAAGGCTGTAACGAAGGAGGTATTGATTTTCTATAGTGGCTTTTTAATCAGAAGCTGTACTGACACACCCTTAGGGAGGATGTGTGTGTCTGTGATTGTGCGTGTGTGTGTGAGAGAGAGGGGGATGGACCTATTCAAATGATACTTCTTTTGTCTCTGTGGACACCTAGAATGCTTGTGTGAGAGGGAGGTTTCATGTGTATGTGTTTCAGTGTTTGTGTGTTCTTCCGTCGTGTGTGTGTGTGTGTGTGTGTGTGTGTGTGTGTGTGTGTGTGTGTGTGTGTGCGTGTGTGGGCAGGAGGTGGATAGATAGATGAGGCTGCCCAGTAGATGGATGAGTGGAACAACCAGTCGTTCATCATCTGGAAAACAATGGAGGAAGGAAACACTGTGATGGAGAGGAGGAGGAAGAGGAGGGATAGAGGTGAAGAGGAGAGGAGGCTGTTGGAGAGAGGATGAGGGGCAACAGATGAGGAAGTTAATGAAGGACTAAGGGGGGGGGGAGTAAAAGTTAAAATTGGGTAGAAATTAGTTGTAAATGTGTTGTGTTAAATAACTGATATGTAGTAAATGTCATCATCAGCATTTCCTTGACTAAAAAGCACAACTTTACTGAAGAACATTTTGTAGGTGTGTGTTTGTAGGTTGCACTTTGGGTGCTTTATAGTTGTACTGCCCTACATTTCCATGGTAAATATTATACTCTTTGCTGCACTACATTTATCTGACAGTTGTAGTGCATTTTCACACCTCTTGTTGTTTTTTCTGGTCTGTACCAGTTGATGAGTATGTTAAACTTAGAGGACTTCAGTTTCAGAGAGAAATAAAATGCATCACAAACCACGTGAAGATGTTGACCTGTTTATTGGTCAGATGTGTCGTGGGCGGTTGTAAGAAAGTAAATACAGGAAGACGATGTGCATTCCCTGAATAGCTACTACAGTTTGTGTGCTCTTCTGCAAGTACATGTTTGTCGGGTCAACTCATATTCCCACTACAAATGAACCGCTCCAGAGTTTGTTTGGGACTTTAGCAATACTACCGCTTCTGAACGGTCTCAGTGGGGTTGTTCTGAGTCTGATTGAACTGGACTAAAAATTGCAATATGGGAAAGAAACAAAAAAAACAAGCTTTAGTACTTCTCAGTGAGCTGCAAACATTGACTGATTAATCTGTTAGTCAAGCCCATTCTCACTCCCAAGTCATCACATACTGAGCCTTGGCATCAGTTTTCAACACAGTGTGTATAGTGTCATGTTTTCGGTGTGTGGAGTAGTCCTTTAGAGGTCACTGTAATGCCTCAGGTCTGAAATTGACGACATAAGCCAGGTGACGTTGTTAAATGAGCAGAAAACGAAAAAGAAGGAAGTTGGGAATGGATTTTGTGGAACAGCAAAGTTTGAGGGCTTACACCCAGAAGAACATGGTTGGTGTCCAACAGAAAGTAAAACTGCTGTTTACTCAGGTGGTGGTAAGTGTGCTCTTCTATGCTGCAGTCTGCTGGGAAAGCAGTATCAAACAAAAGGATGTGAGACGGCTGGACAAACTAGTAGAGAAAGTTGACTCAGTGTTTGGAGAGAAGCTGGACCCACTGGGGACTGTGGTAGAGAGATGCACATTGAATAAGGTGGAGGACATCTTGGACAATTTGGATCATCCTCTTCACTACAATCTGTCCAACCAGAGAAGCAGCTGATGTGGACGACTCAACTGATTATGATGGAGGACTGAACATTATAGAAGATTCTTCATCCCCACTGCCATCAGACTGTACAACACCTTAGTCAATGGACGATAGACTGGAGACTAAACTGAAGATAGACTGGATATTCTGTTATTGAATTGTTATTTTGCTTTTCCTTTATTTTCTTGAGGTGATTTACAATGAATTTCCTCCTGGGGAATACTAAAGTTCATCTGTATCTGTACCCTTACTTAAGCCATTTCTCAGACCCTTTTACCCCTGCCTCCAGTCCTTTTTCTAACCCTAACCAATGATGCCAGTCCTAACCACATCTTACAGACTACCTCGGACCTCAAAAACGGACACCCTGACTGAGCATCAGTATGTGATGAGTTGAGAGTGAGAATGTGTGTTAGCTGATGACAACAGTGTTTAGAAATTATTATGAAAATGTAACTAATTCCTATTATTTCAGAAAAGTGTGCCGTATCCTGCAGGACTCTCGGATTTGTTTTTGGTGTTTTTCACTGTTTTTAATGTGCAACACGATGACTAGATAAATGGAGGAGGTATATTAATATATACAGATTTGATCATTTCAGCTCCAGTATTCAGTTTCACATGGTACACACTTGTAGTTTCCTTATGGCTCAAACTGTACAACATTATATACAGTAGCTAGAATTGGTCCCAGTGATATTAATATTTCCTTTTACATGCATCTGTAAAATTATATGTTATAATGATAACTTCCAAAGGAGGCAATTTGCTAAAAGAGTACTTGTGGTACATTAACTTCATTTTTCTCATGATTCTTCTATACTTTTGCTGAAATGCACAATGACATGTAGGTTTTTACTACTACTTTTCCAACACTACATTTCCCAAACAACCACAATTTTAAAATCCACCTGGCTTTAAATGTTCTCTAGAATCTAAAAAATAGAACGATCTGCACAATTTTGCATATTTACATTAATAATTACTGTCTATGAATGTAAGCAGTTGTAAAATGAACCCGTGTAACCACTGGGGAAAAGATCCTGCATCTAAAGCAGAGCCCTGACCTCTAGTCAACTGAAGCTGGAGGCGGAAACATTCTTTCTTAGAAATCAATGAAATCGTTATTTAATTAATCATTTATTCCGTAGATTGCCCTCTTATTAATTGCCTACCTGAGCTGATAGTGAAACGATGTCAGCTCTGTAGTGATGGTGGGCTCTGAAAACAATGCAGTATTGATCCGTCCATCGGTTCCAGGAACAACAGTTCATTAATGCAGTCTAAAAGAGACTATCGGTCTCTATTACCGCCTGTTGGCCTGCATGGCAATGATTTATAGGCAACCTGTGGAGGCAATGGGGCCAGCTAATGTTGCCCTGTGTGGGAATGGAAGAGTCATCTGGGAGGAAGCAAACAGTGAACGGTGGGATGCGCATGTAGCACCAATAAAAGCTCTAATACAGTGAAAGTCCTCTCAGTGATGCACTATAAGCTCTATAAGAGACTTAATATGTGTAGGTGAAATACATGATGCTAGAAGTTAGGTGACATAGTGGTAGTTGTAGCTTCTTTTTCGTATGTGAGTAACCTTTTAATATCCACTGTTTCCATGGAACCCTTAGGGGGGGTTAGGGTTGCGTTTGAGCCACATGATAAACACAGAAACTAGAAGACGTTCACGTGCCAAATGAAGTTCAATACATGCATATTGTCTTTACACTTAGGGTTCCACAAAAAAGAGTGGATGTCCAAATGTTAAGAGTTTAAAGGTGTGGAGGAAAAAAATTAAAATGGAGGGAATCCGTGCGACTCATAAAAAGAGAAGTATCTCTCTTCTCCAGGGGAAAAATGTGGGTAGTTCGGAGTTGAAGTTATAAATCTTCCTTTGCTCAGTTAGGCATTTTATCTTGTTTACATATTCCCTGGCTAAATGCATTCAAACTCAATTTTTCACAATTGAATTTTGGCTTTTGTTAGTTTTTTCACATTCTCACAGGGTCAGAAGTTCAAATGAAAAGTTTGGCATTTAGAAAAAAGTGATTATAAATGCATTTAGCTAAGGTGTATATAAACTTCCACACTCAACTCTAGCTTTACTGACGTTTTTTGTATTGCTCTTTTTTTCTATTACATACATGGTTATTGTACTATTGTCTGTGTATACAATGATGGCACACTTCATCCAGTGCACAATGAGCACTGAGAAAAGACAGACCCAGAGGTGATCCATCCTACATTGATGTATGAGCCCAAACCTTATGTACCATTGTTTTTTGGGCATCAACATAATTCATGTAAGACCCATGTATAATTATTTACCTTTATTTTTCTTCTTGAAATACCCAAACAGACTTTTCTTTCTTTCATGCGTGTGGTTTGGGTGTGTGTGCAGTACAAGATTGCCTCCCCCCACCCCTCACTCTTTCTCTTTTTCTTCAAATCTCCAAATTTGTGAGGCTTGAATGATGTTGAATTAAGGGAGGGGATCAGGTGGGTCTGGGGCTTATCTCGGGTTTTCAGCTATTTAAAAATAAAAATGCCCTGACAGCGCTGATGGAGGTCAGGCTGCTTTATTATGAACACTTCACCATACGAACCTGGAATGTAGAATGTAACAGCTGCAGGACATGCAACATTAATTACCATCAGATCCTGACTTATCTGGTGTCAATGAAGTGCTGTGCCTTGTGTAAATGCAAACAGCCTCTTTGAAGACACTTTCAGCTGCTGTGTGATGCTTCAGCCAGATGCGAGCACTAAACAGAACATCAGTACTATTGTTTCTGCGACATTCATGTTATCATTCAACATCAGCCTGATTATGAATAATGAACGGAACACACTTCAGACCTGCCTAAGTCACATAAATAGCTGTCAACTTTGAGATTTCAGTAGATTGTGTTATAGACGCGAAATACTAGAGAAGCAAACAAAGGTAAATACATGAAAGTTGGTTTGTGATTGTCGCTAATTGCTAATTAAAGGCACAGAGTTTTAAGGTTCTTGCTCTCATTATGGACCAATCTGTAAATTAAGAAAAGCATGAAACACTAGAAACAGCTCTGCCACAACAACACAAGGGCATAATTGTACTCAGGTACAAAACTTTATGGGTTTGTTTGCACCGGCATATCGCTCGCAAATTGTCTTGTGAATAGAGCCTTAAAACGGAGCAGATTGCGAGTGTAAATTCTTTGATGATTTGGCTCCTAATTCTTAAGTTTAACTAAAGCTCCAACTTATACAATGCCACTGTGATCCACTATATTTAAATGTGTTTTCCTCTGGTCTGTAAATTATTTACTGTGCAGAATGGTGTCTGTGAAGAAGGACATATAGCGTTAGTGAAACCTTCCATTCATGGTGAAGGACACATTCAGGCTAAATTGCCCACTTAATGTGTTGCATCACTCAAAACTTTTTTGATCACTTTTTGTTTGGAATATGCAGTCTAAAAACGCATCACCTATATATCTTACAGTGTTGTGCATTTTTACATCTCACAAGCTATTAGATATTAAAAGGTGGACATAATACCAATTTACATTATTGTTTGCAGGTTGCGAAATCAGAACTTTTATTCACCACTGACCTGAATTTCACTGACACAAAGCCTCTCACATAAATAAAAGATAAAGGTAAGATAAAAGGTAAAATAAGAAGGCTGTGGTACATCAATTTGTCTCACTGCACTGACAGTTGTGAAGCTGCATCTAGAATAATACTGCAATATTATGAGGAAATGACTGCATAAGATGTGTTTTCAAAGTAAATCCTCCAGCTGCTTTTACATTGTTTAATGTACATCATTGCTCTGTGATGTTCAAAGCATGTCATGAGTTATTTTTATGATGAAAGGCTGTAATATGCTTTTGCAGTGCCCACTTTGCTTCAAGAAAACCACAGCAGCGCACAAATTGAACTCAGAAATGAAAAGGTACACATCCAGCAGTGCCAGCCTGGATATTTCCTTTAATATGATGAAACAAAAACAGGGTCAGACTGTAAGGGAGACACTGGTAAGATTTTCTTCTCAGTGTTTTTCATTCCGTCAGACAGATATTTCTTAAACAGGATTTGACCTACTGATGTATCCATCTAACATCAGTTGAATTGGTCATTAAACCGAGCACAGAGCTGAAGCAATGAGGGAGTGAGGCCGCCTTGGTATGTGAATTACAGGTTACCAAATATGTTTAAGAACAGTGTATCTGCACTTGGTATTATATTATAAAGAAGTAGAGACTGTTCATAGCAAGAAGTAGTTTGGTAATTCTGTGGATTCTTTCAGTGTTTTGAAATGATATGAGATTATTTCTGAGAAAACCTTTTCTAGAGGATTAAATGCAGCTGATCTCTATAGAGGAACAAACAACCGATAGAATATATTTCCCAACCCTGTCACAAGAAAAAAAAATTGCCACAGTACATTTCAGCAAACTACAGATTTGTATTTATTTTTTATTGGAGGTTTCTTCTTCTTTTGGGTTTGTTCTCTGTATATTTGATATTATGACCTTGTTCTGAATTTGTGAATTGCCTTGAGATAATGTAGTGTATTATGAATGGTGCTAAGAAAACTGAACAGAACTGAATTGTATAATATGAACCAAACTGTGTTTTATATGTGTTTTTGTACATTTCTAGACATTTCAAATATTATGTTCAAAAGTAATTTAATGATTTTTATGGGTAGGCTTAGGCGCTGACAGCACTTGTCTGCAAAGATGTGATTTTAAGAATTACTCATTATGTAGTTAGTAATATTATAATACCAAACCACCAGATAATTATTGATTAATTACTTCGTGCTTCAGTTCAACACTTATCCAGTTTCTAATTTTGTCAAAGATAGTCGATTTCCAACAGTTTTGGAGACGATAGAGGGTGATATTATCGGATTAATCTGCTTTTTCATGCTCCAAAATATCGTTGTTATTATCAGACTTTACAAAATTACCATCTGCTGCCCTCTACAAACCACAATCTTTTCCTAACCCTAACCCAAAGTTCTTTTATCTCCTAAACCTAAAAACGTACAGATCAAACCCCTCCTGCCTATTGAGGAAGAGCAGAAAGGTGGAGTGGAGCAGGTAAAATGCTAGTTATACAACATGTGGAAATATTGATAAGAAACATATTTTTATTTCAAAAAGGTTGACATTACACATATCTTTGGTTTGCAGAAACATACGTGACTGGGTTGATTTTTCCATATTTTCAGATCAATCAGTCATCAAAGAGCAAAAAATATATTATACATATATAATATTTATACGTGTACGATAAATATGACATTATTTATACAGATCATTAATGACTTTTGGTCCTGCATGAAATTTGAAGAAACAAGGTGATTATTTTTAGCTTTAAGTTGTTCGTAAAAGATACAAGTAGACAAAAATGATGTTAAAAATGATGTAAAAGACAAAAACCTCATAAAAGACACAAGACAAAAATGACATAAAAAAGAAGAAAACGACAAAAGTTGAAAACGTCATAAAAGTCAAACGTCATAAAAGTCAAAAATGACATAAGACACAACAAGACAAACATGTCATAAAAGGCAACAAAATGCAAATGCAGACGATGAAAAAGAATACATCATGAAAATGATAATTATTGCTTTGTCATCCTGCCCTACGTGTAGGTCAAAAATGTGCATTTGTCCTGTTTATATCTTAGTATAACAGCTCCTTTACCACACACACACACACACACACACACACACAACACCCGAGCCATCAGTGTGTTTCTGTCAGGTGAAAGGACCAGTTCGTTACCATTAGCCAAAGCCAAGCCATTATTCATCCAGATGTGCGTGTGTGTGTGTGTGTGTGATTTCTGTCTAGTTCAGTTGTTGTGTGTTTGTGTTCTTATCTCTTCCAGTCTCTACTTTTGTGAGTCAGGAATCTTATCTGTGATTTTCATATGTGTATTTGAGAATTTCCAGCAGATTTCCATGTGGATTTATGAGTGTGTGTGTTAATGTGTGTGTGTGTGTGTGTGTGTGTGGATGTGTGTGTGTGTGGATGTGTGAATGCCAACCCAGCCTGCAGCTTGCTCGAGGGCTTCCAGTTCAACTCTTCACTTATGCACCGAGCCAAGTGTGTGTGTGTGTGTGTGTGTGTGTGTGTGTGTGTGTGTTTGTGTATTTCATGGATCTGAGTTTATCCTTTAGCCACAGCTGTTACCTTAAGCAATTATTGTGTGTGTGTGTGTGTGTGTGTGTGTGTCTGTGTGTCTGTGTGTGTGAGGGTCTTGGGTAATGTGAATAGATCAAAGTAGAAATAAGGGTCTAAAAGAATTTCCAGCAGCATCGAGGGGTTGCTGTGTGTCAGGATGTGAAAGTTTGATGAGTGTCATAAATATATGTATTATTTTCTGTAATGCAATGCATTTACACACATGTTGTCTTCTAGCATGTTGAGAGGGGTGTTGTGTTTTCTCTATAAAGGTCTATGGACTCTGAGATTTCAGCAATCTCATAAGTTTATGGCAAACCACACTGCGCGAGATGGATCTCATAAACCTGATCTCATAAACCTGGATGCGACATCAGCGCCGATGTATGGCACCCACTGATTTATAGGCTACGACGCAAAGTAATACAAGAATAAAATGTCATTAGCATGTGTTGTCCTATAGTGGTAAACAAAGAAACTAAGCAAGAATATTTGTGTTACATTTGTGATATTTCTGTGTATAGGAAGAGGAGAATGTGGTCCCAGATGCGGCTTGAGGAAAGTGTTTTTTAGCTACACAAACATACTTTGTCGCATTGTGTCATGTCATGCTGCGTTCCTGTTTGTAAGATCTTAGATGTAGTTCTAAAACCTTCAGAATTTTGAGCCAAGCTGTCTTTGAACCTTTCTCACAAACGTAGGACCACCTTTTGGAGCCATGACCAAAGACATTGCTACGTTTTCTCATCTTTCATCTGGGACAACCCAAAAGCGCACAGTGCATACCAACGCTTTTTTATTATAATATTCATTTATAATAATAATTTCTTCAAAACCAGATTTCATGATTTGACCCTGTTTCAATCATATTTATGTACATACAGTTTTTATCACAGCCCATACTACACCCTCCCACAGACATACATGATCACATTTGCACACAGAGTTACACAAACACACAGAAATGCACAGACCAAATATGCACAAACAAGTTAATAAGCAATAATGTTCCTTATTATTTTTTGATGATTGGTGATTTTGTGGCTCAATTCAATCTACAGAGATTTTTAGATATTTATCAGGAAATATCTGACACCACAGTACAAATATGAGCTAATTGTCTGGAAGCAGCATTTTTTTCCATACTCTTTTCTTTTTTTCCCATTCTTGAAATGACTAAAAATCCATTTCCATACTTCTCCTAACTGGGCAGGAAGAACAAACATTTGTTTTGTAAAAGGAGATTAAAGAGAGGAGTTGCAATTGCCGGTTTCTACTTAAAGGTCATACAGGGATCTTGGCAGAAAATCCCTTCATCCATCCATTATCTATACCTGCTGATCCTTGCAGGACCGCAGGGAGCTGGATTCGAGCCCAGCTGACATTGGCTGAGAGGCGGAGCGCAGCCTGGATCTTCATTGCGGGGCTGATACGTTGAGACAGATGACCATTCACGCTCACATTCACATCTACGGGCGACTTAGCATCACCAATCCTGTTAATAACACCCTATTAACCTGCATGTCTTTGGACTGGAAACCTATGTAGACATGAGAGGAAGATGCAAATGCCTCTTGGTAAAAAATGAAAAATATATTACACTGTGCGTCTATATTAGACTTTCTCGCTCTCTCCCTTATTTTCTTGGGTAGGAAAATGCTTTCGTTGTTGTGTCCAGGTCTGTATCGTTATCTCAGCCAAACACATTGGCTCTCCTCTCTTTCTTTCACTCTTCACACATAGTGATGTTTCAACACAGCGAAGACCATGTTCTTGGCAGTTCCGATCAACCCTCTACTAAACTGCTGCTCTGAATGGACACAGTGCTAATCCTGCTTTTGCATGAGCCTGTCTGCTTGTTCATAGGTCATTTGAGCAGCCTGCTTATTGCTAAATACTCCCCTTATAATAAAGAGGCGAGTTCAGTTAAGAGCTGCTGCTGGCCATCTCCTGCCACTGCCTGGCTTCAGTTTATACGGTGTCCAAAAACTGCACCCAGCTCCTCCAGATTCCAACAGACCTTTTTTTAAGTGGAGCTTCTGCTATGTGGCCATTAAGACTACTAATCATGTTGGCTTTGTCTGTTTACACTGAGCCAAACAACGCTGGCATAATGCTGCCCCAGTGTGTGATTGTCAGAATGAGAGGTGTTATAGAACAGCATCACTGTCTAGTAGGGCTGAGCAATTGCAATTGATCTTAATGTGTCATATGATCTGCTTTTCAGTCAGTTAATAGTGCTACTGTCTGCACTGAAATGTTCGGTTTCACTCCACATTCACTTCCAGAGTATGTGCAATGTTTTGTTGCTGCTGAAGAAATACTGAGTGACAAAATGACGACTTTAGACAGTGGTGGATTGTCTTAAATGTACATTATATTTAGAATATTTTCACTGCTTTGCCTTGCTCTCAGACAGTCCTGATGAAGCTGATCTCTGTCTTCAAAGCCGACTACTTTGACAAAAGCAGATGCTTTGTGTGACTTTGGCGTTTTAACGTGTTAGTTCCGATCCAAACTAACAAGCAAACTAACCGATTGAGGCAGCGGTAGCCCAGCGAATCTTGCTGTCATTTCTACTTGTTTCTACTTGTGTTTGTGCAGTTGGCATGAATAAAAATATAATTAGAAAAAGCTTGTCAAATTATTTCAGCATTCTGCACTGAGGGGAAATTATTTTCTACAAATTGATCTCATAGAAGAATGTGTTGAAACTGAAACTGACCTCTGTCACCGTGTTTCTTTCTTAAAGGCAAAGTATGTCACATTTCTTGTCCACGTTTGAAAAGAGAACTGTTCAAACTGGCTCCCACCTCCTCAAAGATAGCGGGAGAGAGACAGTAGCAGTCAAGTCAGTGGTTGTTTTCACAGCAATTTTGCTCTAAAACACAAATATGGACGTCCATACCGTCGCAAAACTCTGCGAAGGTGAAGCACATAATTCCTCCTTCCTCTTTCTTCTCCTTCCTGCTCTGCATTGCTGTGGCAGGGACAGAGGTGTATATGTGTGTGCTTTGCCCAGAGTTTTGTCTCTCAGACAGAACTGCGGTCAATCGAATACATCCAAGAGCAGCTTTGCTTTTATGTTGCTCCGACCGCACACACTCCACGATGCTGGTATTAGATGGACATGCAAACACACTCCCAAAGGTCCACGCCCCAGAGAAATGTGCTCCGAACACAGCAAAAACAAGAGGAAAATAGAAAATCCAGGCAGAGGGCAGAGTCTCTGCAGGTAAATACACCACCACACACTGACAGAGAATCACAAGTGATGATTGAGAAGGGTTATTATTGTATGAGCCTATTGTTTTTAGGTTGTTTTTTTTTTTTTTAGGAAAATGTTACATACTGTGTCTTTAAACTGATTTAAAGGTCGCTGTGTGTTAGAAGCAGCCATAGATTTGAGCAAGACGGGCGTCTCTTTCTCTGCATGTTAGATTTTGTGCTGCTGCAGTCTTCGCATTCATCTGAAGACATTCAGATCAGACTGCGTTCAAAGTGACCAGCCTGCTGATTCAGACATGAAGGCGTCCTTTTAATTGAAAGCCCATGTCTAAAAATAACATGAACACCTGCAGAGGCTAATGCAATAGACTGAAACCTTACCATGAACTACAGCTTGAGAAATTTACATAAAGTGAATTCAACAACTCTTTGACAGAGAGCCACAAAACTATAAAGCTTCTTAAAGGCTGATTACATTATTGCAGTAGAATTGCTGTGGATTGCAATAGGATTCACAACCAACTCCAGTACAAACTGTATGACGGGTAATGACTAGTTATTATGGTTATTAGTATTACTATTGAAAATCAGGAGTCAGGAGTCAGTCCATCAAACTTGGAGTTACTTAAAGTGCACAATTAAATAAATGTCCATAGCAAAAATTAGGAAAGGAGTCTAGAGATGGAAAACCTTGTCACCTCATCCTAACCTGTTCCTGTTCATCTGTTCCTAAATGTTACAAAGCTGCAATTACGAACAGTTAGACGAACACTGTCTGAGGTCTTGAGGCTATCCACTGGCCTGGAGGGGACCAGGAGAATGTCAGAGGTAGGATGCTGCCCATGGGGTGCTTTGAATGCAGGCAGCTGAAGCTCAAAAACTTTCTTTTTTCATCCTGTTTGAGCTTCACTTTGCAGATTTTTCGGTTTAACTTTATAGATCCACAGATCTTTATGCCATCTGGTAAGATGTTCCGCTGCATTGAGGCTTTCTCAGAGAAAGCTGACTACTCAAGGGCAAGGCAGCAAAAAGGTAAAGATATTCTGGTGGTATTTAAAGGATTTTCCAAATGAAAGCAAACAAAGTCAGATAATGTAGGTGGGGCCAAACCTTTTGAGTGTTTATGCGCAAGACACAAATTTGAGGAAAGTCTATAAAACTCTTCAAGTTTAGAAGGTGATGTTGGTCCATTATCCTTCAGTGAATTTACTGAATTGGCTTTTTATCCAGCAGTTTTTAAAGGCTCACTGTGATACTCAGTGATATCTAGTTGCAGATTACAATCGGTCGTATACCCCCTTACCCTCACCTACAGCGGCTGCAAAAATGCAGAAGTCCCGTATTAGAGTCAGTGTTTTGTCATTGTCATTGTTAGAGTCATTGTCTATTTTGGTCTTTTTAGTTAAGAAGAGGAGAGGAGCCAGTTGAGGTGGTTTGGGCATCTGGTTAGGATGCCTCCTGGACGCCTCCCTGGTGACGTGTTTCAGGCATGTCCAACCGGGAGGAGGTCCCGGGGCAAACCCAGGACACGCTGGGGGGATTATATCTCTCGGCTGGCCTGGGAAGCTCCTCCCGGAGGAGAGGCAGAGGGAAGTCTGGGCTTTTCTGCTTAGGCTGCTGTCCCCACGACCCAGACCTGGATAAGCGCAAGAAAAGGGATGGATGGATAGTGAAGGGGATATTAACTCCGGTCCACAATCAAACAGAGTAGTGGCAATAATGCACCTTAACGCCGGAAGCCACCTGCTGCACTAAGAAGTAATGAGAAGTCTGTTCTGTGGTGTAACATGATGGACTCCATGACAGGTGACCCACCCCCTCTGTAGATATCAACAGCTCATTCTAAGGTAATGAAAACATGAATAATCACTAATGAAAATATAATGAATACTAATACATATAATGTGAATACTATATTCCATTTCTGCAATTAGATCCTCCTTGATCTTACACACTGGACCTTTTCAAGCTTGAAAACGAGTCTTTCTGTGTCATCCTATTTGCCACTGACTTTTTTTTTTTACATTCATCTCCTCCAGAGGCAGAGCTTCTCTCTGTTCACCTAAATCTCAGTTTAAGGTGTGTGTAGCCACAGGCAGGATTTATGACATTGCTAATATTCTGTAGGCAGTGGCATCTGTTTACTGTGAGAACTTGAAGCCATCACTGCTGAACACTTGGAGATAAACATCTCACTTCTGTGTCAAAACGAAACTCAACTCTACAACCATCAAAACCTAACAATCCTTTATCAAATTGGTATTTTTGCAACAAAATGATCCATGATCTTGTAAAGCTTTATACTCTTCTCATACAGGCTTCTGTGAAACACTGTTCCAGTTCAATACATGTACTCAGTGAACACCAGTGAATTTCAATGAACACAAAAACAGGAAGGCTGCAGATAAAAAATTTAACAAATTTCTTTCTTTGTAGGTTTTTACAACAAATGAAAACGTAAAGAAAAGTAGAATTGCAGTACAATAATTAAATAATGTAATTCCCAACAAAGAATTACAATAAAATTACAGTGCAGTGGTAAACCAAAAGTAATACTGTACTGGACGTGTTTGCTGCCACTTTCAGTCAGGTATAGGTTTTGCATTTTCAAGTGTTTTCTCAGTGATTGCAAGAGATTTCATTCTTGAACGAAGAGGCTAATGCAAGAAACGGTGTGCAATGAATTGTAAGAAGTGTGTTGCAGAATTACGAACAAAGTACAAAGTGAAAACGTGTTTGTATCTTTTGATGCTTTTGTCAAAGCGTTCTCTTTGAGTTAGTTGGGTGAAACTGCACCATGGTCTTTTTTGCAGATAAACCAGATCAGAAACAAATGATTAATCAAAGCAGATTATTTGTATTATTGCATGTCAAATCTCGTCTGGGGGGGATCATTATAATCAACTGTAAAACCTATTGGGTAGCAGTGAGCAGAGGCCACAACATGACAGATCTCACCTCATCTATTTAAATATTTGGAGAGCCTGCTGAATAGCTGCACTGAAGAGGAGAGGTTTTTGGATCTGAGCACGAGAGCGGATCTGACCTTCTCATTATCATTTCAAACATTTTTGTACCAGGCATTTGTTTGTAAGAGAAACTCTGAGAAGGTGTTGAGATGAGTTGTTTGATTTTGGTCCATGAACAAGCAGCAGGGAGAACTTTATATACACCTTGGAAAGAAAAACAGAAATTTGTCAAAGAGATATTTTGTTGTAGGGCTGGGTGATAAAATGATGATTATCATGTTATATTTTTATATTGTGATAATTATCATTATTGAAATGTGTTTCTTTTGTCTTTAGGGTTTATTTGGTTTACATTCTCAGCTTAAACACTAAAAACATGCTTCTATCTGTTGTTGTTTTACTTTGTCAAGTTCTGACCATAAGGAAGAGATTAAAACCACAATGACCATTTTTATGTTTCATCGCGGCCAGCGTGCAAATAAAGAATAAAGAACATGAAGAAAATAAAGAACATGAACAAATATAACACAAAGTCACGAAATCTGAGACGACAGGTGTGTTTATGTCTTGATATGTCTTGATTTTTATGTTAGTATTTTAGATATATTTCTGTATTTCTATTTATTTTAAGAAGCTTTTTTCTTCACTTCTGGCTTATGTCTTAATTTATTTTCTTCTTAACACAAACCTCTGAAGACTCAGAGCAGAAGCGAAAGTATCTTCTATTCACACACTGCACTGACCTTTAAAACAGAGCCTTGGTGGTGTAACATCAGCATTATTGGCTGTGGGAATATAGACAGTAATCCTACTATGATTCATTCTACCACAATATCACCACCTCATGTTGTAAGCACAGTTTGTAGAAGTGAGTTTAATCCCACTGCTGCTGCTGCTTCTGCCTCTTCATCTCTTCTATTTAATATTATGAAGTGTTTCTCGCTGCCGGCTCCCCAGTGGTTCAATGACCTTACCTCACTGAGGGCGGAGTCACTCCTCGTCTTCCAGTGCAGGATTAAAAATTCCACTTTTTATGATGTACTTCATTTTACTGCCTCCCTGCTGGGCCACATCCCCTCTAGCTCACCCTCGCTTCTCTCAAAAATCTGCCTGCAGCACCTTTTCGCCCAAACATTAGGGTATAGATAAGTATTTACACTCATCTGAGGATTATTGTGGATTAAAGCTGTAATGTGGTTGTTGTCTTTCAGCATTAAGATAAAAAAAAAAAAAACACTTCAAAAACCCCAGTGTACTGCTACTCTACAGAAATTATATATGAGTCCTAATGTTGAATTATTAGAAGAACATTTAAGTGTAAACAACGATAAATGATTTATCACACAGCACAGGGGGATATCGATCAGCATGTCTGTCTCTTTGTCCATCATCATTTTGTTTTCAGAGCATATCTAGAAAACCATTCAATATTTTTCTCGCTACAACTCATTACAATTTATCAGTTATGTTTTGCAGTGGTGCCTTTTGCTATGTAGGAATCAGTGGACCACAAGGGGGCCCTACAATGAGTGCAAATGCATTTTGTTGAATAACTCACAAACTGTATGTCAAACATTGAACTGTTTTGTGTCCACACCTTCCTTTAATTGAGTCATAATCGCAGATCTAGGCCACACCTATGTCAGATTTTTTTCATCTGGAAATATGCAAATTTGCACTAGTCTTTTTTGTCTTTGTTTCACTAGTGTTTTTTGTCCCAGAGAATCAAACACTGTCAAATGATTCTTCAGAACGTTTCAGTCCATAGCTATTGAGCACATTTTTGAGCTCATCCTTTGTTACTTTACTACGTGTTGGGGTGGTGCCTTTTGCTATTTTGTCTGCCATCCATCCATGTTGTCCATAATGCCATTTGTCATAATTTTGTTTCCAGAGCAGAACCATAAACCCATCAAATATTTTTCCAGTAAACTACTTCTAAACGGCTTGGGAAACTACTCGATTTCTCGGCTGTCATTGGATCAAAGAAATCGAGTCACTGAAACTAAGGTAACATTAGTATCAAAATGTTCTAGATCAGAAGCAGTAAATACCAAATATCAAACTCAGTTTGTTCCAGTTTGCTCTGAAGGTAAAACTGTAAAAATAAAAATGGGGACAGTTTAATACAGTTTTGCTATAAAAAAATAAAAATAAAATTGTTATTTTGTGTAACACAGGCAGTCGAATGTAAAACTGTCAAATCCACTGCATCATAATGAGAGGGAAAGTGTCAATATTGGATTTTTGCTTTCGACGGGCCATGTAAAAAGATTAAAAGCAAACAACACAAATGTCTATTATTGACAAAACCTGGCCCCATTTCTATTTTCATTTTGGAACATAAAATCCCATAACCCAACATAAAATCAAAATCTAAACAGTGCTTCACCTGACTATTTACACTGTCAATGTAAGAACTTATTTCTGTCCGGGCATAGTCACTGACTTCTGTGACTTCGTGAAGCGAACATGAAGCTCATTTATGTTTGAAAATTTAAATAAAAAGTACAAAGTCAGCTCTCGGATTCATTTTTAGGTCTTACATACTTTTATCCTGTTTTATGCTAATGAATGCATGTATCATCAAACCATGAAGCCCTGAAGCAGGAGGCTTTTAAAGCTAATTTGCTTCCAGAGAATGAGCTCATTGGGCTGTTTCACTTTGATACGGAAACACAGGAAGCATTCTGTTTGCACCAAATTCTTTGGCTTGCACTGTACAAGAGCCAACAAAACAAAAAAAATGTAATATTGATCAAAGCATAAGGCTAGATTACTAGAAACCTATTCACACTATGGCTTTGGATGTATCATCCTATATGCATATGTAACGTTCTTTTTAATGAGCACTGAGTATTTTTCTAATTATTATTTTATTTCATTTTATTTTATAAGGAACTGTCACCTTGTTTTTTTTTGTTTTACTCAAAAGAGGGATGCACGCCATTGAAAGTGTAGCAGGTTTGCATTCAGTTAAATAGAACAGATCATTTTAAACACTGTATTTCTTATTCAAATAAATGGATGAGGGAAAATGACTCTGAAATGTAGTCTAGTTTTGGTCAACTGTAATTGTTTGACCTCGCTGCAAAACTGTGTGTGTGTGTGTGTGTGTGTGTGTGTGTGTGTG
>JAPQRN010000021.1:1891347-1912316 GCA_037367275.1 Coranthus polyacanthus
TAAATGTAAAACAAAAAAAATCAGACCTGTAATCACATAACATACAATCAACATTTATCAAGCACTTTGTGTCCAAATATCACAAGACGTTTTGTTAGAAATTGGGAGGATATTTTCTGACATGTATTTATTAAAAGTTAAATTAAAAAAATGAACAACAGCTTAATTAAAAACAGTGTGAGCCCTGTTGCAGTTACTCTTAAAGTAACAACAAGAATAAACCACAACAATCTTCATTCGTACATTTACAAAATATATAATAAACAAAATCCAATGGCTTCTTTTATGAGGAGAATCAAAGCAGTGTTGTTATGATCCCTTTAAATCCTTTATAGTTACTGTTGACCTTGAAATGTATTTAATGTGATTTTGAAAAAATGAATTTGCCACTTGAAATATCAGCAACAACAAAAAATATCATCTGCACACCTCTATGTTCATTCACACAGCATAAGTAATTAAAAATTAAAGTAACATATTTTCAGTTTCAATACAGTATGTGATAAAAGTATAGATATATATATAGTCCACATTTACATTCAGTCATAAATATAATTTATAAATAATTTATAAATAATTATATAGAATTTATACATTATATTAATAAATTGTATATATATATATATATACATAAACACTAAAAAAGAATGTGTGGGAAAGTTATGTGTTGCCTTTTGAAACACAATGCATGTATCCAACAATAGCACACAATGTGTTATTACTTATGTTCACACGTTTTGTGTTAACTTTTCTTAAAATGAGCAACACAGTGAATGTGTTAAAATGAACAACATCGTCCTGAATCTCACCCACTTTTAACACAGCCTTTCTAAGAGTGTACAAAATACATAAAAGCTGAGTGAGGGGTGAGTTTCAAAATTGTGTAATAAAAATTCAACAAAACATATGTATTCACTTAGGACAAATGAACCGCCATCCCCAAAAGTCAACTGTAAAAGATGCGTTTCCCTCTTGTGGTTTTTCCGTCTATTTGCGATCGGGTTGCTGGTGGAAAAACTGCAGCGGTTTCTGACCAGATGCACACTCAGCTGCATCACACCGACTGAACTTTTATAGGAAGCCCCCCCCCCCCCTTTGAGAATTGTTCCACATATTTTACCACCTTCCACTACAAGGCACCCTCTCTTATCCAAGTGATCCCAAATGGTACGCTCACTCAGTAATACCACAGGCATGACTCATACAACCTCTCTAAACTTTCTGAAGACATTCTTGTCGATCACAGTCGCCTCTTCTTCTGCTAGTTCAGGTTCCTCCCATAAATATAACCTGTCAAGACATAGGATCCACAGATTGAAGAATTTGTTTGTTCCCATAGCTATTGATCTCTTGAATAACAGGATGGAATATTTATGGTTTTAATAAAACCATAAATAATATTTTAATAAAACCATAAATAATACATAATAAAGACGGCCTTGAGCCTTGAAATACTTCATATCCACCCAAAATACTAAGCTTATGGATGAAAGAAATACAGATACAGATACAGAGATACAGAAATACTGTACGCTTTCATTTAGTTTTAGTTTAGTTTTATATACATTTTATTATGATTTTCATAAATCCCAATTTTTATTGCAGCTGAAAGAAATGTTCTTTCACACCCACTTATTGGTATTTCATCAGTTTATATTAACAATAATATCCTTAAGGTTAGAGAGTTAGGGTAGGGGAAGGATAATGCTAGCCCCCTGCTTTTTAGATTTATGTGTTTATTTACTTTAATTTTAAATTTTCTGTTAAAACGTATCTACTAGTGGATACAAAGGTAACTATCTCATTCAAACTCCCTTACCACTCACAAATATAGTGTCATTTTCAGGTTGTTTCCAGGTTCACCTTTTCCTCTGCACTATGTCAAGTCTGTTTAAAGTCTGTTTTTTTACCTCAAAGATCATTGACATCACCAGCATTTCGAAGCCAGTTGGGATCTAAATCCAATCAAAGTGAAAATGACTTCATTACTTAATTTGTACAGTGAACTGTCTCAACACGTAAGACAAATTTAACAATGACAGGCAATGAGACAGATGATCAAAATCACATACAAGTGCTGTCTAGGATGGAAAAAAAGACCTGAATAAATTAGAGCGCAGGGTTAAATAGAGCAGGGGTAGTTGGGTTTTCATCCAAATGTATCGTGAGTTTTAACCACATTTTCTGACAATTGGCAAAAGGAAATGCAAATGTATGCCTGTTTCCATCCACTACTGTTATGTGAATATTAAGAGTTGGACCATCATCATCCATCCATCCCTCCTAGAATGATACAACTGACAAAATCCATACTGCTGCTCAACAAAACTCCACAACATTATTGTACAAAAAGTTCACAAGTACCTCTGTGAGTATTTTCAAGTTGTTTTACCGCAGCATCCTATATCTAATCCATCCGGTGCAGTTTTTCACCTCTCCGCCAGTCCCTTTGGCTGGTGAGCTAAGAAGTTAATTTTGATGATAATAGGCCAGTTACACCTAAAAAAAAAATCACGTTGTTTTTAATATTTAAAAGTCCGGCCCCTTCTCCCTTGGTTTGTCAAAGCCTTTGTCTAACATTTGTTTCTGCATCTCTTCATACAAGGTAGCGTTTCATTGTTGTTTCCATCTGAAATGTAATTTCTGTTATTTTCTTGGATTAATTCAGTGAACTTATTTCTACACGACTTATTATTCACTAAAATCTCTGCCCATTGCACTTAATCGCCCTTACCTTTTGTCCACGCACCAACATATTTTTTTTAAGATGTTAAAGTCTTTCCCAATTTTCGATGAGTTTCGGCAAGTTCAAAGTGTGAAAAAAAACAGCTGAAAATGCACAACGACATAAGGCCATTGAGCTTATGTGTTGAAAACCCATACCTGACAAGTTGTAATTCAAAGGTGTGTCTCCTCATATGACCAGAGGGGATCGTTAAATTTGAAAGTAATACTGTACCGTACAGTCATATCTGTAGGTATGTGAACATGGACCATTACGCAGGGCTTATATAACATAACAGATCCTACAGATCCTCTGTACCAACTTAACAAGCTTTTTTTCCCAGAGAGAAACTTCTGGTTAAAATATGACTTTATAAAGACACAGTTTAACTCACTCGCTGCAGCTTAGTGCAGGACTGACAGTAAAATTAGCCGCAGGGGAGCAGGGGGAATCAACAACACATGCAGACCCATCCCAAAATATAATCACGGCAGAAACACCTGGAAATCCACAGGCTCCAGGTCAGGCAGTCCGCGAGCACATTCCCTGTCGGACCAATCCCACATCCACACTGGACCGGCCACACATCCACACCGGCCTACACTAAAGTAGACAAAAGTAAAGTCGTGTTTTTTTCTAGACAAGTAGAAAAAAACTTTCTTGCTTCTGGTAGGTTTAGTCAAATCCCTGTCAGTTATGTTCCAGTAATGTCACTATCACAACATGTTCATTCATTCATTCATGCATTCAACCTTTATTTTTCAGTGTAGTTGAGTGAAAGAAACCCAATAAAATACTCAGTGGTGATAAAAAAAATTATAAACGGCAGCTCAGTGAAATAATGAAACCTTAAGGCCAAAAAATATCGTGAACAAATAATCACAACAACAAAAAAACAGCACGTATTGTTTGTTAAAATCATAAAACCATTTTAAATTAAATAAAGCACCACTGAGAGGCAATGGTGCATTTTGGATTTTGGCTGAGCAAGCAAAAGGAAGCACTAATCTCAATTTTACGATTAAAGCAAAAACTCGGTTAGTTGAACTCATTCGACATATTGTCCGCAGGAGTTCACTCCCCTCCTTTCTTCTGCTTCCCTTCTAGGAATTTGACTTATTTGTTCATTGAACCGTCTGGACCAGTCAGATCACGCCAAGTCTGCTCACACACCAACAAAAAACATTTAGCAGCATTTATCATTTACATACGTTATGTGGAACAAACTGACACCTGAGGAGACCTTGTACTGCGGCTTTACATTTGACTCATCTTTTACTTACATTTTGGCTCAATTCTATTGAATTTTCATTTTTTTTAAAACCTTGAACTGCCTCTGTGCCTCACTATTTACTAATCATCAGATTTCAAACTAGTGGTGAACTATAGCTCTCACTCTCTTTTTTAGTTTCTTACTTATTAATAGGGACGGTGCACGTTGAGGGTCATCAGTATAAAAATACAAAATGAATATAAATACAAATGTCAGGTTTTCGCAAAATTGCTTATTTACATCCGTAGTCCCTATAGGCAGTTAATTGAAACAAATTTCCATATACAATAGATAAGCAAAATAGGACAAAACATTGTACAACATACCAGGTTAAAAGTGATCACAGATCTAGTTTGCTAAACAAATATTAAGAGCAACGCTCAGGAAGGTTTTCTCTTCATTGGGGCAACATTTGTTTCAGGCGTTGGTGGAACATATTTTGCCTTTTTCCTTTTTTTTTAAATTCGAGGATCTGCCCCCAAAACATCTGTTCACGGCCTCGTTTCACATTATTTACTTGTCTTTACTGACGGCACAGTTTGTCCAAAGGTTAACGAGAAAAAAAAATCCACCTGAGAACAGCCTTGAGGTGAATGCACTTACCCATCTATTTCATGTCATGTTTATTGAAAAATTCTTTCACGGCTTTAAAACTACGGCACTTTTTATACAAGCCTATGTCTTTAATAAATGTTGTGCTGACAGTGGATGTCAGCCGTCTTTAAATGACCAGAGTCATCCAGGAATGTCCATCATGGCTGATCAACATATATCTCTCAGCATGTCAACATTATGTTTGAGGTAGTGAAACCAGGTGTGGGTGGGTCGTAAGCCTCCAGCAGCTTCACAGAGAGGAAACCAAGCAGTCTTTCATCCTCTGACTTATTGCCTCCTATAGACGCAGTATGTTAAGTCCTGGAGAGTCCTGGATGGGTGCTCTGTCATGCTTCACCTAATTTAATGTGTTTTTAATTGGAGTGCTGCTCTACATGCTCTAAAATGTTGTTATTGTAATATTCTACACTGCAGTCTATTTAGTATCGATTACATGAGGTTTCGCAAATATTTATATATAAGTCCACAGTAGTCGACAGCAGATGAGAGACGGGTTGAATTTTGCAGGGTTGCAATAAATAAGTCAAAATCGTAAATTTCTCTGACAATCTACAAAACTGTGCCCTTAACCTATCGGCCTCATGTTAACAAAAACAAAAACCAATGTTTACACAGTCTCGGTCTGATTCTAAAGCGCAGTTTGACCAGCAGAATTCAGAAGCTTTAGCCATCAATCCATCCAGTTGAGGAAAAAATATGACGTGGCTAAGGTTTACTTTTACTCCACAGTTGCATGAGGTCAGCAGCCTCTCCGGTCGCAACATAAAACCACTTATTGTAAGTCATTTTTTAACGTAAACATATTAAATGTTTTAATTCAAATTTTTCCCAAAATATAATGTATATTACATGGTTCCTCTGAAGTCCTGTATTGAGTAAGTCAGTGTTTTTCACAAATGATAATGCACACACGACAGCCTGAAATTATAAAAAGTAAGAAAATGAAGACTGAATGATGATTTATTGTGACTATAAATCCAGGAATTGTGTTTATGAATCCAGATGTTGATTACTGTCAGCGTCCCCTCTGAGCTCCGGGAAAACAGTGACGGAGCAGCTTTGTGCAGAGCCACCAAAAAAAAAAAGAAAAACAGCAGACTTTAGTTTAAGTTTAAGCTTAAATTATTAAGCATTAAGTAGTCTTCAAGTAATCTTTAAAAAGTCTCAAAAATATTTAGACATGAAAAGTTCCTGATAAAATCAATCATCAAAATAATAACGATCAAACTAATTGGTAACTATTCTGTTCTATTTTTTTAAAATAGTTTACTAAACACCTTTAATGTCAGCAACAACACAACCTCAAGCCCGAATGTTTTCTCAAAAGCCCAGAGTCTTCTAGGTTTTTTAAAATAACTTTAACTTTATATCATTCTCCCTCATTCGACCAAAGCTCTCCTTACAAAACCTAATGTATGAATATTGCAATGATATCAACCCAGAAAAATTTAAAAATATATAGTGTGAAGTCCAAAAACAGCACATATACTAACCCAGAACCTAAACCCTCCAGAAACCTAAAGGGAAAAACCCTGAAATGGTCTAAAATGACCGACTTTGTGCTGCCTTTGGATTTTCAAATGAAAGAAATGAAGAAGACTAAGAAACAGGGGGTGAAATTATTGAGGAGAATTTTGCTTTGAAGGTGTTGAACTTGATACACGACTTCATCTAACTTAGATTATATTATGAACATTTTATTGTTTTTATTATGTTGATGATGAAAATGATATTCTACGATCATCCCTCTTTATCCATTTAAATGTTGACATTAGAGATAAAACTGTATTGTTCGTGTTTCTCGTATAAACGCTTTGCTTTTACTTTCTGTTTTACAAAACTGTCAGCTCTGTACAAACCTGCTCATACACTGGATGTGTATTTGTTTTTGTAAATTAACAAAATGTGAATATTTCAATAGAAATGTTTTGTCTTCATTTGTGCTTATTGTAAAGTCTTTAATGTAACCTGAAATAACAAATATCTGTATAAATCCTGTCTAGATCATTTTGCAGCAGTAACACCATCTCTTTCTGACAATAACACAGGATATTTAAAGCAGCATGTTTATATTATGTAAATGCAGAGCCGTTCAGCTGTACAACACACATTACATAAAAAACACTTTACACATTTCAATGCCATGTGTTGTTGTATAATGAAGGAGAAAACGGTCTGAAATAGAAGGTAAAAGTATGATCTGGTTATAATATGAAATCCATTTAATTGTGACATAAAAAAAAGAATTTACCTTTGTTTGTGTGTGAGAAAGAGTGTGTTTTTTATCTGCCGAACCAAACTAAGCAGAAACGGCCCTGAATACTTGCAGTGTGTATTATTTATGACTTCTTCAGACTCTGACCTTTCCTCCTCCTCCTCCTCCTCCTTCTTCTTCTTCTTCTTCTTCTTCTTCTTCTTCTTCTTCTTCTTCTTCTTCTTCTTCTTGTGTTTTGTTCAGGAGAACAGTCACGTATCAGCAGAGACGGAACCCATGCACCCATGAGAGGTGAGTGTAAGTTTAACTGGACTCGACTTGACTTTAGCCCGAGTTCGAAGTCGGGCATCGCTGGAAACCTTTAACTCCTACGCGTGGTCCTTTTGAATCCCAAATCTCCACCCACCAGCGCGTCTCTTCCTCCTCTTCCATCTGTTCTATCCGGATGGCGATGGAGCGAGCTCTCTCTCCGCGTCTCCGCGTCTCCTCGTCGTCTTTTTTTTCTGCTCTGTTACTTCGCAGCTGTGCCCCTGCCACGTCTCAGTTAGCGTCTCCTCCATTTTAGCTCCTCGATGAACCCATAAAGTACTCATTATTAACAGCTGCCATTTGAAATATCCTCAGAAAGTGTAGAAACAAGATAATTCTCCGAAACATATGGGCACGGTCACATTTATTGAGCTGAAAGTTTACTGTGTGATAAAGAAAGCTGTGTAGCTGATGTAACGGGTCTCTTTGAAGCTCTCCTAAGAGAAAAAAGAAAAAAAATCAGCTTGTCTTGCATTATGATGTCTAGTCCAGGCCAGATCCACATTTAGCCTAAAATACTAAACTGTTTGGAAATTATTAGGGACAGATTGATGATGTTTGGAAGGTGAAATTGCTCCAATTTTGAAAAATTTTCCTGTCTGAACATCAGAGCTGACGCAGGACGAAGAGCAGAACTCCTTGTTATGCTTTGATGGGGCGAAATGTAAATTAAGAGACATAAATCAGTACAGACGCGTTTATTTGAGCCAGACTTTAAGGTAGGAGGAATTTCCCATCCCGACTTCCTCATGTTTCGCCGAGTAATCGCCGTCATTCCATCTTCAAGTAGCTTTTTACGCCGATTACGGCGAAATAACAGAAGTTACCAAATAATAAAAACAAATGAAATTAAATCTTCCAGGAACAGTCGGGATTAGTGTCAAAGAGGTGGAAAATTCAAGCAGTGTGCGAGAAATTGTAACCATACTGGAACCGTTTTCACAGCTAAGAGGAAATTTGCAATTTGTACAAAGCTGAGGGCAAAAAGTTAGAATAATAATACACACACAATCAGACATAAACACACATAGTTGTGAAGCCGCATATACACAAAATCCTCACATGCCTCGGTAAATATACAGACGTTACCGGGAAAAACATCTACAGCTTCAACATCACAAAGTCAAAAGTCTGGTTTTGATTGAGAAGAGATTTTCGACTCAGTTTCTTTTATTTTACAGATGAATTGTAGATCGGCGAAGGTGAGGCCGAGGAGCACATCCAGCTCTTAACCCTCGCTCACAGCAAAGACGTGGAAAAGCACGATAGATTTAAACCTTCAACTGAGTTATTGTTTCTTTGTAAACGTCCTGCAGACACACGTGGCGTGCTGCTCATTTGCAGAAGACTGTAAAACTGCAAGACGCTGGATTTGTACAACTTCAAAACAACGCGATCACTGGTTACTTATTAGGTGATCTCTAATGTTATTACGTAGATTTAAAGTTCTGAAACAATTCAGATGGATTTTAAAAAGCTGATCAAATTTGTAAGATTTAAAGTTTCTACCTTTACTGAACCTTTAGGTAAAATGTAATTAGATTTACTGCAATACTTTTACATCATTTTATTCATTTTTCAAGAAAAAAAAAAAACTAAAAACCATCTTTTTATCATCATTATTTATCAATATCATTAATCTTAGACAGCTGGGTGTAGCACAATGAACATATTATGTAAAAAAAAAAAAAAAAAACATACAGAATTAAGTGTAAATTCAAAATCATTGAAACCAATGACTTTAAAATGAGTCAAATAAATCCTTTTTTTTAAGCTTTCATTTTCTGTATCATTCTGACATGTTTCTACTGAAATTGGTTGAAACTGAATTATTACATGGTTTAAATATGTTTACTTCAACATATTTGTTCAAACTACCATTAGCCTGTTTGATTAAGTAAATGTTGCATTTATTCATTTATTAATTCACCCCAGTCTCAGTTTTCTCAGTTTTCTCAGAGTAAAGTCGTATCATCTTAAACATGTTACCACAAATCCAGCTTCCAGTACCTTCACTTTAAATGAAGGCAGACTGGTCCCGCCTTGTACAAATGACATGTTGCAATACTCTCTCTATTATATAATCCATTGTCATGTTATGGCATGAGTCAGTTCTGTCAAATAAAATGTAGATTAGGTTCATGAACAAAGAAGTAAACAGAGTATTTAAAAGGTTGGCAGGATAAAACCCACCCTGTAGGGTTTTTGGCTTTTGTTTGGTGTAAATGAAATAATTACTGCCTTTTTTGTACCACACAGTCATGGATAGGGGAGGTACTGGTCGAATTTAAACCGGAGACGAGGGTTTGTTTCCCGAAGGCCTCATATGGTTAAGGTTTTACAACACAGACAAAAGCACACTCTGGTTATATTTATTTTAGAGAACAATCACATATCAGTGAGTATGAGAGACATGACAAGGAGGTTTTTGAATTCTCGACACAAAGCCTTTTCAAACAGTTTCACTTGTCAGTTGTTGTAGTAGGATCCAACACGTCACAACAACAACACAACATATTAACTCATGCTATACACAAAAACTCATATTAATGAGTGATTTCAGGTCAACGAGATGAAACAATCCAGTCTTGAATGTCATGCATACCTATCCCAGATCTCCCACATCACTGAAAAGGCCTCAAAAATAAGAGAATACACTGGCAGAGAGCTCTGGAAAAAATTATGAGACCACTCCAAATATTTAAACCTGAACCCCGTTGAAAACCTCTGGAATGTGATCAAGAAGAAGATGGATTGTCACAAGCCATCAAACAAAGACAAACTGCTTACATTTTTGCACCAGGAGTCACATAAAACACCATAAAACCAGACAACACTGGAGGAGAGCGTGAACTCTTCCTAAAAGTTCAAACATTAGCGTTGTGTTGTTTTAAAACGAATATGCACTTGTTTTCTTGCCAATATTTGAGGTCTGAAAACACTGCATTTTTGTTGTTTTGACCAGTTGGCAGTTTTTGCAAGTGAATGCTTTAAATTAAATATTCTGAGGGGAGAATTTAGGCTTTTAGAATAAACAAAAATAGGAAAAGCAAGGCTATGGAACAGCACTGATTATCAGGTGCTGTTTGTGAACCTGATGGAATGAAAATCTAAATGAACCACGGCACACTGGAATGACTTCACTCTGACTTTACTGGGAGCGAACGCATTTCACCTGTAGCTTCTTCAGGTTCACTCAAGTAAACTACATGAGCGGCGATAAATACACACAGGTCACATGACCCATGACACATTTGAACAGAAGGTGATTAACTTGTATTGGTACCTGTTATTATCAGTCATTTCTTTGTATATATTTCCTTCTGTAATAGATATTAAGTTATTTCTGTCACGTCTACCCTGTGCAATTGTTGTTTGCAAAGCGTTAAAAAAGGCAAACAGAAACGTAATTGTTATTTGTGTTCCATTGTTCGATGCCGACCTCATTTAAAGAGTACCGGTCAAAACAATGTCGAAACTATAGCTGAATGGAAACGATTATCACATTTAAGCAAAATAATACTATTTTGCTCTAAAAATTGTAATAATGCGCTCATTTAATAACTGTGACAGGCCGAGTCTCCTAATTTGTTCCAGAGGTGTAACTATAAATGTACTTCACTGTGGAACTGCAATGCAGTCACTTAACATAAGAGAAGAGGGGAGTTCGTATTGTACAGAATGTGGTCATAGAACCTGTAGATCCCCTTAGATCATATCTCGCCATGTTGAGTAATTCCACTTTGTTGTCAGTACATTAAAATGTCCTCTTATGAATCAGAAAAACTGATCACGTTGATCGATGTTGTCGTGCAAGCGTGTCTGTGTGTGTTTTTTTGAGAATATGAGAAAAATGTCAAAAAGCGCCCTATCCCAACCGTCTTCGAGGAGGACTGAGACGTGGGTCGGATCTACCTTGTGCAAACAGTTCAAGTTAAAATGCGCTGTAGGTTTTGAGTGACAGGCGCAGACACACAGATAGACAGACAGACCCGATTGCGTTACCCTCGTGGGGGGCGAGGGTAATGACTTTACCTCCAAAAGCATGAAAGTAGTACACAGGATTCACATCTGAGCAAAATTAGTCAAGTGGCGAAGGCAGTTCTATCCTTATTCACAAGTTGTAATGTGGGTGTGGGAACTCATGCAATAAAAATGGCTCTGGATGGATCTGTGTGCTGCTTATTTCTGAGAGTATGTAAAAAATCTCTCCAGAAACCAACAGGAGATGGGCAACCCCAAAACATTTGCGTATGATTTGCAAGAGATATCATACACAATTAAGCTGCACACACGCGACAAGCGGATGCAGATGAGACGCAATGCATTTAAAGACTGTTTCCAACGGCCGGAGAAGTTTTTGACAGTCAGAGAGGAGCACAAACCTAACGACTGAGTCTTAACAACTTCCAGCTCTGTTTGTTTTGATTCACAGTAGGGTAGAGATATACGGCCACTAGTCAGAAACACACAAGGAGTATTATTCTATCCATGTGACACAAAAAAAGACAGTCTGCTCTGATTGGTCAACTCCACCATCGGCCCAGAAGGGCTTGCTAGTCCACAGGTCCACTGCAGAGGACATCAAAAAAAAAATACATGAATGCAGGATAAGTCAGCTTTTTTCACTTTCCAGGGTAGAAAAGTTCTAATATATCACTACCTACAAAATATATATAATGCATTAGCAGTGTTGGGCAGCTAAAATGTACAGTCATAGCCAAAAGTTTTGGCAGTGACACAAATTGACTCTTTGCATAAATTTGATGTATTCGCCAATAAAAGTCTTTGAAACTTGTGAAATGCTTACAGTTGTTCTCGAATACACCACACAAACATGTGGGGGGAAAAAAAATCTCAAAACAATAACGCAGCAAAGGTTGTGAAAACAAAATATGCGTCACTGCCAAAACGTTTTGCCACGACTGTAGCGAGCTAAGCTACCAGTTACTCCACATTAAATGAACACATCAGAAGCTACTTTTTCTATTCTTTTATTGAAGTCAATAGCAAATCAATGCTCAGTGCTCAATAAAACTGAGGAAAAAATGTTCAGTTCAATGTCTGATCTCTGTAATAGTTCTCTATTCTAATTTTAGTTATTCTTTTTTATTTCATTTGTTTCTGTCATCTACCTCTATTGTTCTGTATAATTTGAGTATATAGTTGCTACGGTTACCACTTTAATGTTTTCTCCCTCTCTCTGTCGAATTTATCCACATACATTTCAAACTAAGAATTCTGACTAATATCCACCCTCTACTGAACAATATTAAAAACTTCAAAAGTAATATTTCAGAGATTGAATCTTTTCAACATTTTCTCTGGTCCCTCATTTCCTCCACCTTTTTCCTCATACATAATGCACATATTAGTTCTGTCGGTGATGTTTGTGTTCACCTGAATGTGTGTTCATTTTGGAAGTTGAGAGGATCTTCTTCCGGGGATTTTACGCAGTAAGCTCCTGAACAGGTGACATACTTTTCTCATGTATTTTCCTCCTGCATCAGTTCCCCTCTGTCCTCAGCGTTACAGGTTCTGTCATCTTTTCTTCGTGTAAACTCCAGCTCTTCGTCTGTGTTCCTCTACTCTCCTGCCACTGAGCTGCGTTCAGGAACGCTTGGGGAAATGCGGCTTTTGTGAGGGCTACCTGATCAATAAGGAGCGTAACTACTGAAAAGTTATTTGATTTAGAAAACAGTGAGGTTACCGCCATGCTGTACTGAGAAAATATAGTTAAACAGGTAACTTGTTGCTTGTGGTGACGTTACTGCCCAACACTGTTTTAGTGATGTATAGCATATAAATATATATCACATAATAACACTTGCATGGTGACTTTGCGACCACCTGATCCTTTGCAAACACATTTACAGTATGTACATATAAATCACGTAACGGTCTTGTGGTTAAAGATGGAAAAACAATTGATGCTATATCAACAAAAAAAGGTAGCTTCATTGTTTGCTTTCAAAGTGTTTGTGATTGTCTTTGTCTTTTTGTTATACAGGCTTATGTTATACAGGCATTCATTCTTTTTGCAAAATTCAACCAAATTTTCTTCCACTTCAGTTGTCCACTGGACTTTTGCAACACTGACGTCATTTATCGCTCAGTGTCAGTCGCCAATATGTTTAAAATGTCTCTGGGAGAACAACTGGCCATGTTTGGTTTCGAAAGACTCAGTCTATCTGGGCCAATCAGTCATCTCGTCCATTCAGAACTGTCCTGAAACTCATTAAGTGTGTGTCAAGCTTAAAAGTCCCATATCTTAACATTTAAAGTTCTATCTATACCATGTATATATGTATATTAAAGACTTCTGTAATGGTGTTGACATAAAAAAAAGAGTTACTAGATTTGAGTTTTCCTCACTTTTATGAGCACCTCTCTGTGTCTCATATCACACATTATGTCACCGCCCACTTTTCATCAGCAAACGTTCTGATTGGCTAACCACAGATCCCAGAACAACTGTTAGCAACAGCAGAATTCTCAACAGGTGTAAACAATTATCAGTTATTAATGTGCTGTACATCATCCAAAAAGACTGAAGATAAGTCAAAATAAGTCTCCAAAAGTCTAATCCATCTGCTGGTCTGTAACATTTGTCTCCTTTGGAGGCTGTGCAGTAGTTTGGATTCACTGAAGCAGGAATAATACACTTTTCATACACGGCACTTAAATAGTAACCGTGATGTGTCAGCCATTACAGAAGGAAATATTCTGATTGGATGTTATTTGTTCTGACAGAGACATGAGGGATGAACACACGAGCCTTATAAAAGTAATACATTTGGAGCTGTAGCTGAAGTTGTTTAGATCAAATTCAAATATTAAATATTTTGACTTTGAATTTGAAATGTAAATAATTCAAGTTCTTCTACTAGTGATTGTTTAAGGAGGCTCCAGAGATGAAAAGCAGGAAAATAGGATGGTACTAATGCAATGTTGTCACAGGAACAGGATGCTGTTGCTAGGCAGGCTTCGTAAAAGCTGGCTTATCAGAACAGATTCTGCAAAAACAGCCCATTGAGGCTGAGCTGAGGGGCAGCAGTACAGCAGTATAAGAGGTTTTAAACTTCTAAAGGCGTCCAAGAACAAAAGTACTGCTGGAAATGTGCATAATATTTCACCTTTAAACCCCTGAATGATTGTATTACTTGCATAATAGAAACATAAAACTCCATGTATTACTCATACCTTACCATAATCTGTATGAGATCAGACCTGGTGTTGTGGAGAAATGCTCACATCTGGATATAAATGCTGACAAAACATCACCTTTCAATGAACCTGGCAAGAAAACCGAGCCAACAAGCCGTGCAGTTTGTGTAAAGGCTGAAACAGGAGTACGGATGTACAGTATATATTTATATCCGACCCTCCCAGCTGGCGTTTGACAAAGTTCACAGATCTCAGCGCAAAAAGGAGTCCCGCATGTTTGAAGCAAAGTAGCCTACGTCTCTACATCTGATCATCAGACGTTAACAAGGAGGTAAATTGCTTTGGCATGAGATGAGGATATCCCTGAAAGAAGAAAACCTGCAGCCGCTGCAGGGCTACACAGCATATCCTCTTCTTCCATAAATGTGGATTTATGTCCAGCTCATGAACATCATCATATTTTAAAACAATTAAGCTGCTTTTGTTTTGCTCCTTGTAGTAAAACTCTTTTTTTCTCTCTGTGCTCAAGGCCTTTGTTGCAGATCTGAGGAGCCCTGCTGCTTTATTTGAACAGGACATCATAGTTTTCATTATCGTTCAGAAACCACAAAATGGTTATCTAATTAAGCTTTCTTTATACAAAACACATTATTATTGCAAGTTATTACCAGATCTGAAAGCCAAATGCTGGATGTAATGACATTTTTAGTGCATTTATTTCTAGTTAGTGTGGCCAAGTCATAAATGTGATAGATTAAGTTCCGCAATGAGAAAGTCATTTATTTTTATAAAAAAATGACATGTTCACACGGATTTTAATTGATTAATCAGATGCAGTACAGCCTGTGTCAGCATGCAGAAATAAATGCAGTATGTTTTACTTTAGTGAAAAAGCTAGAGATGGTTGCTTGAAGGTTTGTTTTTTTCCACGGCACAACCCGTGACAAATTAAAAGACAAACCAAGTGGGGTGGTATCGTCGTCTGTAGGACTTCATGCCACACCAGGAGCATTTCAGAAGCCGAGCGATGCATCTGTCTGATTTCATTCACTCCCTGATTTGGTCGTTTTGATTTGATTTTTGTGCTTTCGATGTTGGCAGTAATTGAATGGTTAATACAGTGAAGTCCAGTTATGAATGACATGGATCAAATGTCTGTAACACTTTTTTAGTTATTAAAAATAAATTCAGCCTCAAACCATTATTTCCACAATAGGAGTATGCAAAGGGTGTTTTAGTTTGAAAATCGACCGGATGCTCTATGCATTTCCTGTGTGTGCTTTTACCTGTCACTGTCATCAGTTTCACAATTTTGGACAAATCGTCCTGATTGTTTTTGTGTGTTTCTGACTGTGGCTAGTCTCGGTCAAAGTCAAAGTATAACTTGGAGCAAAATTTTAAAAAAGATTTCCGAGGATGTTATGTTGCTGTGGGGAATTTAACTGCCATGGTGGAGGTTTGCTCTCTCTGAGCTAGTTAATGGACTAATTACTTATTTTTATTCCATCTTAGTTTGAGCTACAGGACAACTGAATTTCCCTGAGTGAAAAGTTAATCTCATCATTATGTAAACTCATTATTATATGTTACCAATAGAGAACATATCAAAAATAAAAGCAGAACTCTGATGGGCACCTTTTAGGTTTCTACACTGCCTGTTTCCACTCAGGGTTTTTTTTTATATATGTGCAAATTGAAAATGGAAATAAAAACATTGGGATGGAAACATACCATAGATTCATCTTTACAGGATCATCACTCAGTTTAACTGAATGAATAAAAGAAGACGCAAAATCATATCACAACTGTGTCAAGGTGTGTCATGATGTTAACTGTTGAAAAAGCAGTACGAAAAGAGTTTTGCAGAAAGAGTGTAATGGATGAAATATAATGTGATCTGTGTTGGTTTGCAGACAAATTGTTATAATTCACATCAGATATAGTGAATACAGTCATTTGATCCTTTCATTTCTATGTGTGTACTACAAACATGATGGGATGCAGCTACAGATCAGATAGTATAACTGCAGTGTCAGTGTGCATCTGTCTCTCCCTTCTCTGAATCTGAATCTGTGACTTCTCTGCTTGACGTCCAAATCCTCACCGAGCAGACTGTCTGCTTTTGATTCAAGGTCTTTCCAGGAAAAGAGGCCCACGGCCATTTGTGAAATGAGCACCTACTCCCTCACAGAGATTAGGTTTTGGGAGTAAATTTAACATGAAGGAAATGTTTCTCTGCCATGAGAGAATTTCAAGATACCAAGAATCGGATAAACATTTTTGTTAATCGCAGGATGGAAAAACTGAGCCCTCCACTAAGGACAATAAAACACTTTGATACAGTCAGGTTAGGGTCATGTTAAAGGCCTGTTCTGGTATTTTTACATTATGACATATCAGCTACTATTTCCTGTTACTGTTCAGCAAGTTGTTAAAGCTGCAGAAACTGAAATCAGAGGAACAAATGGCAGAATTTGAAAATGTTTGAAACATCTTCCTTCTGCTGCTCTCTCCTCTCAGTCCAAATCAAAAGACTTGCCCGGCCAAAAAAAAATTTGTCACCAGGACTTAACTCAGCAAATAGGTAAGAGCCTTCCATTGGATAATTACTGCAGTGATTAATACATTTCTACTGGCAGCAAGTTATTTAAACCTAACTGATGCAGTGAGTAGCTTCCCATTTCTTAAACATCCATGTCAGAAGACATATCTGGAATTGGCCTGCATCAAGCAAAGAAAACAACTAAGGAGATGCTGAAACTATTGACATCAGGTTAAGAACTTTCTAACGCATTATTAAAACCTGGAAGGATAGTGGTGAACCATGATCTTCAAGGAAGAAATGTGGTCGGAAAATTCTTTTGAATGATCGTGATCACTTAAATGCTCGGTGACATCAAATGGTAAAAATTCAACAGCACAAGCCTGTGGGGGCAGTATCTGAGGTTGCTTCAGTTGGTCAGGTCTAGGTTCAGCAACGTTATAAGGTCAGCTGCAAACCTGAATATACTGAATTACCAGATTTCCATCAATGGAAATATTTTTTTTCATGGGTATATTCCAAGATGTCAATGCCAGGATTCATCAGGTTCAAATTGTGAAAGAGTGGTTCAGGGAGCATGAGACATCATGAGAAAAATTAGGCAACTCTGAACAGGAATAAATGTTGTGACATTGCATAAGCTTATTGAAAGGCGGTCCAATGAAATATTAGTGTGTAGGACTTTGTTTTTGGCCAGGCACTTTAGATGAATGTCAATATAGTGAAACCACTGTGGAGCCACAGAGTAAAGCGACAGAGTCACGTCACAGAATCTGATCAGTGATTGGTAATTATAGCGTATCACGTATTTTACTCACCAACCTGCTGAAAACACCTCTGATTAGACAAAGTCTGCATCACAGAAGTGGGTAGAGTTCTTTTTTCCTCTCAGACCACTTGAATTTCAATTTGCTGAAAGGCACAATATGCTGAAACTATCAAGCACTGCAGCTTTAAAATGCTCCTCTCAGCTCTGCAGAGCTGCAGCAACTTCCAGCTCATTGTTTTGGTTTTCAAGCCACAAATGTACCTTTTCTATTTGCTTCTGTGTTTAATTACATTACATAAGTCAATAGCAAGAATAGATTCAGTATTATCTAGTATCAAGTATCCATTTATTAGTGACTGTTAAATGAAAAATACCTACGTACTGTAATCGTAGTTTTGAGATTTTTTCAAGTGAGAATATAGTATGTGTGACCAATTTTGTTTTAGATTTCCCGCTACCTTGGCTATTTACCAATGTCCTGCACTGTGATGTGATGAAGCACATTTGTATTGACTCTGGATCAACGAATCTATGATCTGCATGGTTTTACTGTCTCATCAGCTCGCTTGGAACGTCAGCAAAGATGGTACTAGGAGTAGTGCTTGATAGTACATGCTGTCACATAATGGAAATGCAAAAAGGCAGAAGAGAGTTGAGCTGATTTGATTTATGAATCATGCAAAAAGAGCTGATATTTCCCAATGAATATCAGCAGGCAATAAATGTTAAATATAATATCAATAATGCCACTTAAATCATGTAAGTTGAATAGACTTAAAGTAACTTAACTAAGGTCAATGGATGGTGCAGAAGGCAAAGTTGTCAGATTGAATTGAGAACATGTACGAGAAGAACAGCCACCTGATCTGGTGCTGGAACTGAAAAATAAGAAATTACAAAGAAGTCTCAGCAAGAAAGGTCATTGACAAAATACAAGTTATGAGGTGCATCTCATTTATTCCATGACTTCTAGGTACGTTTGTCTGTACTGAACATCAAAGACAGTACTGCAGGGTGAGGTCTGCCACAGCAGTGTGTGTATGACGTCCACAAATTTTTATTTGACTGAATTACGAGTGTGAGGGTCTGCTTAGCAGGAGTTTTAGTTGGTCTCAATTCTGCTGATAAAGTGAGACAAGTCGGACTTTCATGTAGGTTAAACAACAGGAAGGAAACAGGGTGCTGTGTGTAATCTAAAGCATGTGTCAGTGCTCTAATTACATAATGTTCATCAAATGTATCCCAAGTTTACTGTAAAACACTGTCATACATTTAGGGCACAAGTGGAATGTAACTCATCACAGTGTAAGCACATATTTAACCAAAAAGGATTAGCTCCAGCTGTGAAGGGTGAAGTTGATTCATAGTCGCTGTGTATGAAAAGCAGCAGGTTGAGAATCTCAGCACATAAACTATTGGCCTTTAAAGTGCATTTTGCAGGGGTTTTTTTCCTGGGTGTATGCATGATGTCAAATGGAAACACATAATATATACATTTCTGAAAAACATTTTACAAGTTACAAAGCTGAAATACAAACCCCCAAACTGTGCCAAATTATGCCTCAAAAGGTCATCTCAGGCCTGCTTCAGCGCATTGTGTGAGATAGGAAACAATCAGGGATATAAACAACTCTGAATTATCTAATTTCCCTTTGAATATTGTTGCTTAGGATATTCTCTCCTCAAGTGAGGAGTTGCTCAGCAGATGACGTGGTACCAGCGCTGGTTTAAAACTTTACTAAGAACTTTGAAGAGACTCAAACCAAAAAAAGAGAAACTTTAAATAGAAATACTACATATAGTTGCTTTAAAGATAAAAACATGCAAGCGTTGCACCTGGTCTTAAGCCAAAAACATGTTAACGTTGCATCTGGTCTTTAAGGTAAAAACACCCTTATGTCACACCCACAGTCTTAAAGGTAAACATATGCATTCATGTGTTCAATAAAAGGCTACAGACACCCACTAGTTACCTTAGCTCAGAACAATCAGGAGAAAACGGCTAGCTTGGCTTTGTGCAAAGGTAACATCCTCTAAAGATCACTAAATAGATTTATTTCAGATGTGAATTCCCAAATGTGACCAAAAAAGCAAGGGATAAAAGGGGGTTGTATATATTTTAGGGGGTGTTATGTGCTAGATTACTTCCTGGCCAGTCGCTGGACAACCAGCAAGAGCCCATGACGTTACGGATCTGTGGCTCTTAACCTGCTAGTTGTACTTTAATCCAGCTTCAGGTGAGACGATGGTTTCCAAATACTGAGCGTTAGGGGTTTGTTACTGTTTAGTGGCACTGACAGAGATAAGCAGCAGCATGATAAAGCTCACTAATGTTCTTTGTGAAAACAGTGCTGACATGTCTTTTCAGTATATTCAGTTTTCAACTTTACATCATCCAGATTCCTTACTTTTTCCACAGTCATACAATAGGCTTCATTAGTTCAGGGTTCTTCTCAAATCCCTCCCGGCATAACATCTGACAACAGATATTAGGCATCAGGGCCATCACACTGTTCACATATGGACCATCACTGGCAACACATCAGTGTTAAAGACAACTGTTAAGTAACAGTTGTTTCTGGTTTGGGTCTTTTAATGAGACCCAGAGTGGCAAGAGAAAAGTTTCACACACTGCTTGGCGGTTTTAGCAAACAGATAAAAACAGAAGTCACAAACTTAGAGTCTGATTTAATTCTCATTTTAATAAGGTCATCAAAACATCCTTTTTTCCATCTAAGAAATATTGTCAAAGTCAGACCTTTTTGTAAGTCAGAAATACACTGAAACGCTCACATATTTATCATTAACCACGTAGACCGTGTGTAGATGGTAAATGGACCTTTTCTACCTTTACAATGTGTCACATTCACACATTTGCACACACAAACGCATGTTCACACACCAGTGAAACAGTCACTGGGAGCAACTTGGGGTTCATCTTGCTCAAAAACATTTGAACATGTGGACAAGGGGCCAGGGATCGAACCACCAGCCTTTTGCTTTGTGGACTACCTGCTCTACCTCCTGAGCCGCATTTTCACACAATACCATGTTTTTTTTTTTTTACATTGTGTATATTTGGTCTGGATCGTTTTGTTTTTCATGCTGCAATTTTGGGAGCGGACTAAACAGTCACACACTGTCGTCATCATCATCTACATGTGCTGCATCTCGCTCACCATTGATTGGTTTATAGACAAGGGTGCATCTGATGTCAGTTGTTGTTAATTTGTTGTTAATTTGGCTCATTTTTAACTTCTTCTGAAAGAAAATTGAGGCCTGGCACAGCAGATGCCTAGTTTATGGAAACACGGTTGGACTATATGATCAGGTGTGCTCCTCTACTTCCAACCC
>JAPQRN010000021.1:1922345-1993329 GCA_037367275.1 Coranthus polyacanthus
TTCACCAGAATAAGATTGAGGTTTTGGAATGGCCCAGCCAGAGTCCAGACCTGAATCCGATCGAACATCTGTGGGGTGATCTGAAGAGGGCTGTGCACAGGAGATGGTGCACAGCCCTGTCAGATTTGGAGCGGTTTTAATATTGCCACATCAAGATGTTCCACGCTGATAGACTCCTACTCAAAAAGACTGTTGCAGCTGCTTTGGCTTTTATTACAGCACTCAAAGTATTAGTTTAAGGGTGTACATATTTATGCAATCAGGTTATTTTTAGTGTTTTTATTTTTCCCCTTTTAAAGGTTTCATTTTGTTTTTCAATTGTGTTGTGCAGGTTATAGGTCAGATTAAAGGTGGAAAAAGTTGTGAAATTATTTATCTTGGGTTCATTTTTTTTACATCACAGAAACCTGGCATTTGAACAGGGGTGTGTAAGACTTTTTATATCCACTGTATGTGATGTTTTTGTGTGTTTTCAGTGATTCCCAAACTTTCTCAGCTTGAGACCCAAAAGAATCAATTGTATGTCCTCAGGACCCAAATGAACAAGAATACGTCATGAATTTCCACGATGTCTACCTTTTTTACTGACTCGTTCACTCCTTTTTTTTTTTTTTTAAAACACTTTTTGAATTAAATGGACTTTGTGACTTGCCAATCACAGATAACAACACAACATCAATAGTCACTTCTAACAATGAGTAAAGTTAGCTCAGCAGCAACACACCAAGTAACAGACACAAAACAAAGAACTGAAATGCTATAATGTACACAAACACATGACTGACAGTGTCTGAAAGTTTCCATTTCACCTTGTTTTTGTCCCGTTTTCATCTTGTTCCATCTTTTAGGTCATTTTCGTCTTATGTCTTTTATGACTGAGGCCTCTCTACATTTCACATGACTTTCATCAGGTCGCCATTTATAAACTCTTCTATTTGTATAAGGAAAATGAATTCAAATATACTGCAGAACTCTAATGCATTTTACTCTGACCCAGTTAAAAACAGCTCAGCACAAGTTCATATAGTTGTAGCATTATTGTCCTGTGAGAACCACGTATCTCTAAAAACTCAACTTTTCATGATATAAGATATACACTCATTCTAAGTGGATGTATATGTTTATTATAAGATCATCATATGATGATGTTAAAAGTCAACTTTTCATGAGCTCAGAACAACAGGCCTGTTTTCAGCTTTGTGATGATGCTTTGTCCAGTGAAGAGGGATTTGAAGTATTTTTACTCAAGGAGGGTCCTGAATACAGACCCTTTACTGGTTGTGGAGTATTTTCAGTGTAATATGTTTGTGGTTTTAGTGAAGGTATTATACCTCCTTAAAACATTCCTTTGCAGTTGTTCTTGAGATGTTCATGGATGTGCTAATGTTTGTTATTTCTAAGTCATCAATGATTAGGGGGGGATTAAACTTCTTACCTTCTACACAGGTCATGTGACTTTGTGATCTCATTATTTATGCACTTGCAAATGTAAAAATAAAAAAGGGGTGTATAATGGGTCAGCAGAGAGGGGCTGGAAATCTTCCTGTTGCCTCAGAGCAATGCTGTGTCGTACAGGTTTAAAGATATGGACTACGAAGATTTATTTTTCCTATTTCACATGTTGTTGTGCAGCTTTGTAATGGTTTGTGGTAGGGCTGGGTGACAATGTGAGTCACATTGTTTCTCACCTCTTATAAAATGTAGGTTAGTTACAACCAAACTGTAAGTTTTCCCATAGTTTTCTCTGGTTTCTGAAAGCTCAGGCTGTGTGATGGCTTTTTGTTGTTATTTGACTGGAGACGCTGCAATTTCGCATCAATTTGGACCAACATTATTTCAGTTTTTTGACAATAGCTAGAAGAAACCTGAAGCAAATCTACTCACTGATAAAGTAAACACTAGTTCACATGTTCCTAAATGTACATCCATCTGTGACACTGCAGTTCTTCATTAATTGCAAAGACTGTGGCCTCATTTGTCCCAACTGAGTAGTAATTTATCCGAAAGTCTTTTTATACTCTGGTGTTTTATGATGATGCTTCAGCAAAACATCTGTGTAAATCAGACTTAGTGCACATTGCAGTTCAGAACCTGGACCAGCAGATCATGGAATGATTGTTGTCATTTCATCTCTTATTATTTCTTGACCAGCAGCAAAATGACACAATGCACAGACTCTGCAGATGGTCTCTGTAGTGAACACACTGCTTCTCATAACGTTTACAATGAATGTTAACTGAGTAGGAAAGTTTGCTGCTATTTCTTATTTGTTTATTTAATGACAAAATTTTTCTGATCCCTCTGAAAAGTAGATCATATGACAAATTAAGATCAATCATCATCTGTGATTGTAAGATCGCTCAGCGCTAGTTTGTGGCAATTAATTTTTCTGGAATGAGCTTTAAATAGAAATATTTTTAAATTATTATATATTTTCTAATCTGGGGATAGGTTTTATCATAATGTTTAAAGACCAATCTGGTCTGCAAACTTGTCACAATTTAAAAAATAAATAAATACAGCGGGTCTTCCTCCTCTGCATGAAGATGACTGTTCATTATTGACTTTGTGGTGTATTTATGTGCACTTTTTACCTACAGGAGTGGACACATTTCCCTTTCTGCAATCTTTAAAAACATCAACTCTTCCTTGTAGTATTCTCGTGCTCTAATTTGAACTGTGCAGAGAAACAGTTGTGTCATCACTGGAAATAAGACTTGTGCAACTTCTACACCTCTGCATCTTTCCTGCAACACAACTGCACTACTTCAGCATCATGAAGGAGAAATCCAAACCTGTGTTCCTTAATTAATAAATCTTTTGCTTCATAAGCACGGCAGACTTCCTGAGCTATTTCAAGAGGATTCACGATATCAATTAGGAGGAGGTAAATGATGATGTTAGGTCTGTGGGGAAATGGGAGCAGGTGGTGAGCTGTGGTTGCAGAGTCGTTGCATCATCTCAAACGGTTGTTTGCTTCTTCCAACCAGTCAAGCTGCAGTTTACATCCATGTCTATGACTCGTATGATTAGTGAAGACTTTGAAGGAAGTTAAGAAAAGGTATGAAGTGTATTTTTAGTGAAATGGAAGTTGTCCCCACTTTGACATGTATGATTCCAGTGAATCATTTCCAGTAACAAACATGCTGTCTGCACTGAAAAGTACTGAACTAAAGTACAAAGTTGAGCTTCTTATACTTTACTTGAGAATTTCCAGAATTTTCTGCAGCTTCATTTTTCTACTCCACTCCATCGCAGAAACAAATATTGTCCTTTTGACTCCATTCCGTTTGTCTGATGGCTTTAGTTCCTTTACAAATTCACAGTTTTTCCTCCCCTTCCAGTCACAGTGAAAACCAAAGCAAAAGCCTAGCCACACCCTAGACTTACTAAAATCATTTTAGATCATTTCATTACATATATTTAAATAATTAAATGACTTTTTAGTAATCAAAATATATATAATACGTAATTAAATTAAGACCATCAAGTGTAGCACAAAAAAGGAAAATTAGGAGCAAATTCCAATTCATTGAAACCAATGATTTTAAAATGTTTTTTTATATACAGAAATTAGTTCAAAATAAAGAAGTAAATAACTTAAATGTCTTTAATTCAATGTAACATTTGTTAAAACTACCTTTTAGCCTAATTTAGTAAGTAAATGTTGCTTGTATTAATTCACACAGGTATTAATTCACACAGGTCTCAGTTTTTACATCTCCAGTATTTTCTGTAGTTTTATTCTTCTACTCCACTATATCTCAGAGACCAATATTGTCCTTTTGACCCCACTCCATTTGTCTGACAACTTTAGTTCCTTTTACAGTGTTTCATCCCCAGTCACAGTGAAAAACACGTATCTCCAAATGTGTTGATTTTAACTGTTTATGATGAACTGAAGGATGAAGTGTTTCCTTTTTCGGTTCAGTTTCAAATTCTCCTCCTTAAGCTGAAATAAACTCTTTAAAATTCCTCTTGGATTCACTGGAAACTGCATCATCACAAAGCAGAAAACAGGCCTGTTTTTCTGAGCTCATGAAAAGTTGACTTTTCACATCATCACATCACGTCACCTTTTCAGAGATACAGTATGTGGTTCTCACAGGACTGCGACTCTACAAACATGTGATGATCTTATAGAATATGATGCAGTGATGTAGATTAAACTACCAACAGTTTATAAAGTAGTTCAAATGAGCTCAACCTTATACAGCAGTCAAATGTAACATACACATAAACACAGCAATAAAATGAATCCAAAACATCACTGTCAACCCACATCACTACAGACCTCCTGCTGTAATGAGACCTCACTTTAACTCTTTATGTTGGAAAATCAGAGCTGAGAAACAGGCTCTGGTATGTGATAAAGGCCACACCTTAGTGACACATCTGATGGTGATTATTCAATCTTGTTTCACAACTGGAGTAAGAAAAAACTATTTAGAAGCCTCCAGCAAACCAAAGCTTCAAAACACACAACAGTGACAGGAGCTACAGCCAATCCAATCAGGCATCCTCCCTCCCAGAGGAGCTAACCACCATGCCTTATTTTCCAAGGTCACTTCACTGACTAAACACAGATTTGGACTTCAAGTGTTTCCTTTAATGTACCTCTATTGGATATTTTAGATGAAGTTGTTTTTGAGATCATTTAGAGATAATGTTGAACTTATCCTGTGTATACCATAGATCAAAAACTGAAATTGGTAACTTTGGGTATAAAGGCGCTAGAAATCAGTAAAAATAGGCCACTATCCTTACCCAGTATTTAGGTCTTAAATGTAACTTGCTGAAACCTGTACAAACCCTAAGATAAAGTATTTTGTGTGTGAAATATACTGTAGCTCCTTGAATAAATAACTCATTAATATTAGCTTTTTGTCAGTGGTGTATCTTTAGTGACATCCAGTGAAGACTAGTGAAAACCCCCCTCACCCTTCACTACGTGGTCACAAAAAATGTAAAAGTCCCTCATTAGAGTCAGCGTTTGTTTTATCTGTTCTGGGCTTTTTAGTTAAGGGGATGATAACTCTGGTCCACACTCATAGTAGGTGACAGTGATACACCTTCACACTAGATGACACCTGCAAAAAAATTGAGAAAAGACCATTCTGACCAGCTGTACATGGTGGAGACCCAATCCCTCTGCAGATAGAAATGGCTCATTCTACTGTGAGGAAAACACAATTCTTATTTTCAGGTGATTATACACTAATGAAAACATAATTACGAATATTGTAAGACTCACGTGCATCACCTAAGAAACAGTAGCATCCTGCTGATATTTGAATTCTGCAGAGAAAAGATACTACATTGGTGTTTTTTTCCTGGAAATTAGCTTTTTAAAAGTGGGGTCGTCTATTTTTTAAAAAAAAACTGAAATTGTGTGTTAACTTTCATGTTTTCGTTGCTATTTTCTAATACTATTGGCCCACTATTGGCACTTTGTCAAACAAAAAACAAAATACATCACAGTACCTAAGGCTTCCACAAACCTGCTCAGACATGGTGATTGTCAGGGTTTTCCCTATGACGATAAGCCTTAGGTACAGCAGCTAAACCAAATGAACCCTAAGCTCGGGTTAGTCTTACAACACAAGTGTGAGACAAGTGTGAGACTAACATGTGTTAATCTTCTCTGAAAGGGAACATCTTCTAGTTTCTCTGTTTAACATGTGGCTGAAACACAACATCAACTACATCAGTTTAAACGTGTCTCAGATGTAACCCGAAGGTCTCTGGTGACCTGCTGGATGTTGACAGGTTGAATTCAAATCAATGTGGAGCGCATCAAAACTAACTAAATGACTTTCACCAGAACTATTGTTGCCAGTGGACTTCTTTAGCAAGTTTAGTTTTTAAGCTTTTTGGTTGTTGTTTATTATCTGCCCTATCTTATCCACATTTTTGTACACATATGGTAATAATAATCATCCAGAATGATATGAAAGTATACATTCACAAACATAATATTTTCTTGCGAGAGGACAAACACCAGAACCCAGACAGTACCTAAGCCACCAAAAAAACAAGGGAAAACCCTGGTGATTGTGATGCACTTTAACTCTGGATGTCACCCATTAAGGAGAAGAAGTCCATTCTGAGCTACTGTAGAAACATGGCAGTGCAACATGGTGGACTGTGATCAGCGACCAGCTCCCACTGCAGATAGAAATGACTCATTCTAAGGTAACAAAAATGCAACAATTCTCATTTTCAGGTGATGTACATACACTAATAATATCCTAATTATGAATATTATACTCAATTTCTGCCTTCTAAATCCCCTTAAATCTTACACATTGGACCTTTAAAGTTAAGTTCAAATCCACTTTTTATTATCCCTGAAGGGAAATTCAACCTCTACATTTAACCCATCCAAGTACACACAACGAGCAGTAGCTGCCACTGAAGGCACCTGGACCAACTCCAGATCTAAATCAGTATCTTGGTCAAGGGTACTGACAGGAGAATTAACCTAGCATACATGTTTTTGATGGTGGGGGAAACCAGAGGACCCAAAGGAAACTGTACACTACTTTAAAAGCACAACCTTTTAAATCACTCAAATGTTTGACATAACACTCACTGTGAAACAGTTTAACACCTTGACAGGAAAAAAAAAAACTTTATTTAAATTAAAACCAAAGCAATCATGTAGCAGTGGGGCATTTTAGCACTGCTAAAGGGGGCTACACACACACACACCTCAAACACACCAATAAGTACAGAGTATAAACACCTTAGCCTGTGTCTGACAGCTAAACATAATACTTAGAGCAGTGATACACAAGGAAACGGGACGACAGCATTGCTCTCTTGATTAGATTTCTCTTACAGTCAGCAAAAAACCTGACACCGTTTTCATCAACCAGCATTTTGTATTGCTTATTGTGGCTGAAAAAATACTGAGCATGTTACCTTGTGTACCACCGCGTTAACTTAACCAGCATGTCATGATCACAAAAAAATCCACACGCACATCTTTCATTCACCATTCACTCACACACACACACATATTCAGAATATGTCTACCCTTTGGAAACTTTCAGCATTTTTCATTTAATTTGTTAAAAGTTGTGTGGGACTTGCTGGGAAAAAGTGTGAAAAGAACTAAAGGCAACCCATGCATGAGAAAACAAAATAAACAGCAGAAAAGAGAAGGGGGAAACAAAACAAAAGAAACGGTAGGATCAGATTGTGAGTGTGGCAGGAAGGGATAGTGTTGCTTCAAGATGAGGAGGGAGGACGAAGATGAGACAGGGGGCAGCTGCAGAGCACACTGGGTAATCATGACAGGACACTTTCTCACCACTGTTAATCCTTCTGAAGGGAATATGTGGTGATGAGGCGAAGGAAAAGGGAGATTATTCACAGCATAGTTACTGATTGTCCTCTCCTGTGCTCTCCTCTGTCAGGGCAGCTTTAAAGGGTCAGTTCAGACTTTTTAAAGTGTGTCTGTATAACATACTTCTCCATACATAGTCAGTGTATTCCCTACAGTAGATGGAGGTTGACACGCCTCCAGTTTGGAGAAGCACATAGTGAAGCTAAGCAATGCAAAAAAAAAAAAAAAAAAAAAACTCATGTTGATTGTTGATTTTATTTTATTTTTTTTTACATTTAAATGTAATATTTAGCTTTAACTTGTTTGCCTCCATCAGTTAGTTGGTGAATTGTGAGACTTTGATGTTTTAAAACGTTAGTTCAGATCCAAACTTCTTCACACTCTTGACAACAAACAACTGTTCTTGCTTCACAAACAGGCAGCAGTAGAGCAGCAGCTCCTGTATTGTGCAAGGTAAAATTACTTTCCTTTTGTCAATGGAGTCCACTGGTATAATGGCTTCATTTTCCTGTTTGAAAGGGCTTCTGTGTCAGTGCTCCTTTACCTCTTCAAGTTGAAGGCATGCAGACCACTGTCTACTCTAGATAATGCACGGACTATAGATAAGCACTTCATACAACCACACTTTAAAATATCCATACTACCCTTTTAAGTGTGCAGCGTCAAAGTTTGGTCAGGTTGTACTGTGAAAATATGAAGGGGCAAACTATTCTTTAACACTGCCTGGTGTAGAAATTTGTCAACAAAGATACAGGGATGTTTTAAACATTCAAACTCTTGTCTCTCTGCAGCTTTGAGAGGGGTTTATGTGAAAATTTGGCAGTTGAAGGTGAATGTTTTTGGAGAGGGAGGGAAGTGTCTCTCATTCATGTCAAGGACAGAACAAAAGGATCAGGAATACTGAAACACAGTGGTCACCTTAGTATGGCGTTGAATGCGGTGTATTCTCTGTCTAGGTTTCACCCCATTTTGGAATAAAAGCTGCTTAATGTGAAGTTCACACGAGTCCTTCCCTTAGTGTCTCAGGTTTCGATGCTTGTTTCATAAAAGTACACATCGCGTCTCCTCCGAAGCTGCTGCCGCCCCCTCAAGTTTAAGTCTCACTACAGCATGGCAAAACGAGCCCTGACAATCCTCCTCAGCGCTTTCAGACTGTCGTTACTCTCTGCCCTGTTTCTCTCCTCTGCCCACAAAAGGTCCATCCCCTCTTGCAGTATCACTCAACACCCCCTTTCCCCTCTTTAACCTCTCCCTCTAGGTCCCGACGATGGCTGGGTCGTGTGCGGCATCCGGCAGAGCAGCATCCTGGCAGTGGTAGAGGAAGCAGTTGCCCCAGCAGCTGTAGCAGATGAGGAAGAGGGCAGCCAGGAAGACCAAGGCACAGATGGTGCAGGGCTTCCTCTCCAGCAGGAAGCTGAGCAAGTAGAAGCCCATGAACATGGAGTGGTTGAACCACAGTGCCGGGTTCAGCGGCTTGGGGATGAGGAGCACAGGAAGGAGCCACTGTAAGCAGTACATTGTTTTTGTGAGGGACGTCAGCAGAGGCTCTGTGACTGGTGTTGGATAGAGTGAGGCCTGCAAGCCTGGAGGTCAGTCCTTCGAACACAGAGGAGGTGGCGGTGGGCTCAGTGTGAGCTGTGGGAGAGTTGTCCTATCCGACAGAGCAGCGACGAAGGAGGAGCAGGTCATCAGTTGTCATCATCAGGTCATCCCTGAAGAATACAGAGGACAGAGCAAGAAGAACCACAATGAGGCTGTCAAATCCTTTACAAAGTGACCTCCAAGGCCTTCACTGTAAGACTTCAGTAACGCTACAATAAAATGACCTCTGAAGGCTACAACTGAATATCGTTTGGTATGTTTTTGATACTGGTGCTAAATAGGGATGGCAAGATTCACTGATTTGTATCAATGCACTGGCATAAAAATTGAAGTCAAGAGTATCCTGATTGAAAACGTGTGCACCAGATAAAACTTGGGATGAAACCAAGATACATTGTTTCTAATGACTTTGCATTGGTAAGAAATAATTTATTCATACATCATTATTAGTAGAGGCATGATGCCAAAATTATTTAGCAAATGCGATCAATCATTTGTGACCAGGAATTTAATATTTAGTAGCAGATTGATCCCTCCCCTCTAAACTGTTTCTCCTGTGTCCTGTCATCTCTGCTGCTGTCAGTGAACAATTCTTGTGCCTCAATGTGTCTAATTGTACTGCACTGCAATAGTGATGATTTGTATGGTACCATGCATTAAGATGCATATCACATCAGCCTCACTGCACATGCACATCCCCAGTGCTAAAACCACATGTAAATACTGCCTGAACCGACACATGGTATGTTTTATTGCTAGGGCAAATTTGAACTATTAACAGTTTAAAGTATAAATATCTAAATACAAAACACTTAACATATTTACATAAATTAATATAATAAAATCTAACCCAACAATTTAATACTAACTACTAGATCTTTTGATTTTGTTTCTGTTTACTTTTCTTATTTTTCTTGTTTTACTGTTGTAAAGTACTTTGTAATGTAACTTTTGAATGGTTCTATACTGTATAAACAAATGTTTTCTTGTTTACTTACTAAATAACCGTTACAGAACTAATAACAGCAAAATCAACTTTGAGTTGGTATTCTACAAACTATTAGAAGTATTAACATACAATCATATTACATAACCCTAGGGCCTGACAAGTGTAATGTTAACTGATGGCTCATGTGGTGATGCTACTGTCGCCTGTAAGGTATGTTTCATAATTTGAGATTCAGATAAACTTTATTGATCCCTAAGGGAAATTAGTTTGTCTTTAGCTCACAAAAAGAGAAAGAAAATAAAAATTAAAACAAGCAATCAATGAATTATTTACAGAAGTCAGTCTATCTTCAGTCTCTCTGCCATTGACTTAGGTACAGTATAGTCAATTTACAATTTGCAGCTTGTTTGTGGTATAATATTGAGGAACAAGAAGACCACAGTAACCTGCTGGAAATATACACGAGGAAACAGTCAGTTATTTAGTCAAAAGTAACTATCCTGAGCCTGACTGAAGTGTTATCATGAGTTCTAAGCCCTGCTATATTATGTTCCATTATTTATATTTTCTTGAATGATGGGGGTATTTTCCATCCTGGAAGAGACCACTCCCATCAGGATATTCCTTTCATTTGTCTCCATGTTACACAAAACTGCATTCACAGCAACTCTGTAATATATACTTTACAATACAGACAAATACAAAAGCTGATATATTAGGTTCACAGGTTCGTACAATTGATATGTAAGTTCTTCTGAATAGAGTAGTATTACAGAAGTCAGAAGTACTACATTACTGCGGGGTAAATAGCGGATAAAGAATGATTGGCATTGACTCGCATAAGGCACAGATGACTAATCAGTGTCCCTGCCCTGATGTGTTAATGAGTTCCAAAAGTGAACAATTAGCCAACTATTTTAAGAGTAACTTCCTTGTATGGGCCTGATCCTCATAGCTTAGCCGTTCAGCTAACGTTTACTAGCTGGAAGACGGATACGTATATATTTAACAAACACGGTTAAAATTGATTAACTATATCAATTTCTGTACTTTAAACGAACAGAAAGTAACAAAAGACGGTGCTGAAATCTACTGTTCGTTCAAAGCAGAAAACTGGCTGCGACTGGCTTCTGGACAAAAGCAGAGGACTTAAACTGTCAGTGACAGCTGCTGGTGCCCCTGACTGCCTTCTGACCAGCTCAGAAATATTGTCAGTTTACTAACATTAACACTATAATACCCAGCAAACAGCTTGTATAGCTTTAGCTGCATACAATATCTGTCTTTTGTTACGCAAAGAACATACATGGACAGAACAACAAAACCAAATACAGCTGAAAAATACACAAATTCCTACATAGCAGGCTTAAACAAGAAGGAAACTCAATCATAAAAAGTCGCCCCAATTTTAGAGTCCGTGGGGTCCACTTATTATTTCGGCGCATAGTAAGCACAACAACTAGAACAAAATATGCAGACATTTTGTCATTTTAAACTATTTGCTTTACCAAAAATGCACCATAGTGGGCGGTGACGTTAGCTAGCAGCGTGAACAAGGCTTTAATACTGAAATAATCTAGTCCATAGTGACTATTTGTTGGTGTGAATAAATCGTATATGCCCTAAATTAATATTTCACATATATCTCTGTATGTTTTAAGCAACACCATGAGCAAGACGTTAAACCGTCACTCAGTTTGGTATTAATATCTTCTCCATACATCAAAGAACACCACGTATATGAAGCTAACTAGCCTAGCTTAGCTGTGTTAGCTTACAAAAAAGATCCAAAAGGTTTTACCAGATTTGCCAGCTTTGGTTACAGTACCAATACGGCTACTTGTCAAAACATCGCCAACTGGCGTGTTTGTAACAACCAGGCTCTGTCTTTGTATTAAATGACAGTCACTGAAACGCACCTGACATGTTCAGTGCTCATTCTCCGCAGATCGCAGCCATAAACATCAACAGTCTCGGCAACTGACTGCGTACGTAGCAGCTAGCATTAGCGTTAGCCCAGAGGACCCCGTTCATGATGCGAAGAGGTTTGGGACACTTTGGTCTGCCTGAATACAATTCGTTTTGGCAGCATTTTGGGTTTGTCTAACCCGTGGTTGAATGTTACTAAGTGCTTTTACTGCAATACTGTACTAAAGTATAAAGCTTTACGTATAAAGTAGCTAAGTCAAATACTGAATCTCGTATCAAAGTAAATATCCACCAGAAAGGCGTTAACAAGGTCGTAATCGAATATTAGCGTTCAGTCAGCTTCAGTGTTGTGCAGAAAGTTTATACGAGGACAAATCTTGCTGTTGATTTGACTAATGAGACAATAAGTGAATTTTCTGACATTAGTTGTCATTTTTCAGTGCAGGTTCATTAAGAGATGGTGAGAAACGTAGGCAGGAACCATTGCAGTCAGCAAATTTGATTATCGCTGTGATTTACTTTTAGAAACAATACATGTCAAACATTTTAAATTAATGCTTTGGTGTTTTTTTTATCAATAGTTTATAAGTGTAGACGTTATGGCAGCTCTAATTAGCGTCGTGTAGGCCAAAATTCAACCACACAACATGGTCACATTGGTGTTATTATCATTATTATTATTATTATTATTATTATTATTATTATTATTATTATTATTATTATTATTATTATTATTATTATTATTATCAGTTCTGTTCATGTACTGTATACCTGCTACAAAGAGAGCAACTTTAACTGTCTGATCATTATTATCCCTTTATTGGTCTGAAATGGTCATATGAAAGAAGTACAAATATTCCAATTAAATCTGCACACATTTCCATGAAGGAAAAATATGAATGTGATATACATTCATGTCGTTTTATTAAAATAAGCAGACATTTTCTTCTAAATCTTGCTCTGCAGATATCAAACTGAATTCAGTGTTTTGGGATAGTGAACTCACTACTCACTACCATTAAGATTCTCACAGCTCCCTCTTACCAGTATTAAATACACTTCTCACAATTTGCTAAGGAGAAAGGTCACATTATCCAGAGTTGCATGATAAGTGTGCTTTGGCTATAAATATCAGATTTGTAATAAGTTCATACCAGTACACACCAAAATACACACCAAAACCAAAAAATTACATAAGACATCAACTTTAATCCAGGATGATAGATCTCAAATTGTGTGCTTGCTCCTTAGCAAATTGTGAGAAGTGCAGGATGTTATACAATAACAAGTCATGACAAACAGCCAGAAAGATCAAAACAATGGCTATTAAATTTAGCTAATTCTAGCCAACTATCTTACAAAGCAAATGCTACCTAATTCTCTCAACTGTGTTCATAACAAATTCAAATTAAATTTCCATACATCTGAGAAGGACATTGATTCTTTACTAAACACTTCAGCAGCACACTGTTAAGTTGCACTGACGCAGCAGATTGATGTGAGCGACTGTACTGGATGTAACTCTGGTTCTATGAGGAGGCAACATGTACGAAGCATTGGAAGACACCAATAGCACAGAGAAAAGTGGTGTGTGGCTTTTTGAGGTTTGATGTATGACCTGATTGCATGAATCGATTTGACATATAATATAAACATAATTATAACTAAATAAATTAATAATTAATCTAAAAAGTCCAGTTATCAAAAATGTGGTGAGGCACATGCCCCCACTTTGAATGGACATGATGCCACTGGCAGTTCAATATGTATTTTTGTACGTTCGGGTCCCGTGCAAACACCAAATGTAACTTTTGGGTCTCATGCTGCCAAAGTTTGGGAAACCTTGTTTTACATAAGTGTTCAAATGAAACCTACACCCTTGTACAGGGACATCAGATACATCTGAGAGTTCATCACATGATTTATGGCAGAGGAAAGAAGAAGAAACTCAGTTCTGATAAATCTATTTTCAGTGTTTTTGGACTTGTTCTCTTTGGATTTTTAGTGACATATTGGATGATTTAAACATTGATTGACATCTGAAATATGAGCTGACTACACACTGCTTTTTTGGCAGATGTCAGAGGATTAAACGGTTGGAAACCACTGGTTTAATCCTGAACAATGTGGTGGAGATTAAAACCTTTTTCTATTAGCCAGTGTACAGAAATATTCACCTGAAAAGTAAAGCTGTCAGACCAGAAAATGTCCAAAAAGAAACAGGCATGGCATTTTCTCCAAACTTTATTTGTTCCTCACATTTAACTTATTACACAGACAACCAGACATATAAAAAATCAGTAAAATACATTAACAGAAATAAAGTAAGTGTGATTAATGAAAACTCAAGTAAAAGGAGAAAAAACCTGGTTAATGATAATAATAATAATAATAATAATAATAATAATAATAATAATAATAATAATAATAATAATAATAATAATAATAATAATAACAAAAAGGGTAATTTGTTTTCTGCTACAACTGAATGCTCAGGACTTGGCAGTACAAGTGCAAATATACTGTACATTAAGTTTCCATCAGATTCTGAAAAGAGGAAAAAAAAATACTAAAAAAAACATATAAATGTACAGAATCTGAATTCACAGCGAGAAAAAGCAACACAATCTGTCTTAATATGTCTTAATAAGACTCTCATTCAGGCCTTCGGTAAGTAAAAGCAACTGAAGTTGTAGGCTTTGTTACATCGGTGCTTTGCTGCAGTGCTGAAATCTACACACTCATCTGGATGACGAGGGGACCGTGTCCTGTCTGGGCGCCCTGTGCTCTTACAAGTGGAAAATCTACAATGCAGGCAATAAATTGAAGACATTCGGGTAATATTTCGACATCCCCAGGTTTCCTTAACACTCTGTAAATCCTGCTTATCAGACAAAGTGCATATCAATCAGCGTAGTTTATAGTGAAGCCATATACAGTATTGGTACATTGAGAGAATTCATAGTCGAAGAGCTGAAACACAGGCGGCATCTTGATGGAATGCAATATTACCTGGAACAAGAATGGATGACTATGACTGTAGAAAGAGACTGGAATAAAAAGAACAAACACCAAATAACAGTGTTGAACATACAGTAGCTGCTGCCATATTGTCTATCTCCATTCAGGTTCATTTGGAAGTCACTTGAGTGAACTAAATCACACCACACTATCTCAAGGTGGACAAGCTGAATTATGTCAGATCAGGACAGTGCCTTGTACAATGCACGTAAAAAGAGAAAGCAGTGAAAGCCCTACACTGTAGTTTTGACCTGTAGTTGAAGAAAAGTAATATTTTGAATGATGTCTGGTGATAACCTATCTACTTTTGTGGATTCTATCAACTTGAAGTTACATCCTCTTTCTGCGCAAACAGTTGTTTTTTGCATAACGTTAATGTTGCTTAAACACTAAAACAAATATAAAAGATTTTTTCTGAAGCTATACTGTTAGGTTGTAAGTGACTAATGTTTTAAAGCCAATACTGAAGTTGGAAAAACTGGAGAAAGTTGGTAGAAAGTTGCAGCAATGCAAAACTTTAATTCAAACACATTATTTAGGTTAATCTGACTTAAAGCGGTTTTGTTCATAATTAATTTGGATAAACCTAATTCATTGTGTTACCACCTGAAGCAATTTGCTTAACTATTTCATTCAACAATTCTCTTTTTTCAGTCCTAAAAAGTGAATCAAATATACTTAATGCAAAACTAAATATTAAATATAACCACATTTCACAACATTAGACAAAAATTTACTTTTGAAGTACAAGAAATTTTAATCCATTCATTTTGCTGCCATAATTTCCACTCTACTCAATAACATCTGTCCTTGTTTCACAAAAATAGTTTAAAATGCTGATAATAAATGAATGCTAGACATTATTTTTAATCTAATATTTTCAAAAAAGCAACACAACAAGCTGGAAATTCAAAATCACTGAAATTAGTGACTTTAAAATTAGTAAAATAAATAAAACAATTTTCTTTCAATATTAAAGTCTACTCAATATTATATAGTTAGGATTTTTTCTACTGAGATGGTTGAAATTTAGTCACTAAACGATTTAAATATGTGTCATTCAACTTAATATTTGTTAGAACTACCCTCAGTCTCTTTCATTCCATAAATGTTGCATTTATGTACTAAGTATTAATTCAACCTAATCTCCCTTTTCACAGTGTTATGTTAACAATGAGTCCAGAAGTGCCGTTGGCTCCTCTGAGCTCACATCTGACCATCACTCAGTGGAAACGTGGATTGTGGTTCATCACCAATGGACATTTTGAAATCACTGCTTTATGTTGTTATGTGCATCTTACATACTGTCCACCTTTTTCTGATCCGGGGTTGTGGATGTTTACGAATGGACTTGAACAAGAGCTGGTGACGTGTGTGACTGGAGTGATGTGAACAGGATTGCGTTCATATCTATATCATATTTTGTGTTCATATATAGTACTCGACCATCATGTCTCAAACATAACCCCACATACATGTGACTCGAACATGATCTCAGTGACAGGGAGATGACGTGACCTTATTCCTGGTTCAGACTACATGATTTTTGCACGATATCAGCCCAATCTGGCAGACATTGGTCAGGAACAAAAATCAAACATTTCCTCTCATACACTCTGCTTCAGCCATTAAGTGTGTTTCCATCCAGCTGTTTAATTTGCATGTAAAAAACCCTAAATGTAAATGCAAAAAAGTCACACAAAAAAACTGGACATAACACAAAAAAGTGGTGTATTGATAAAAGGCAAATGCAAGTAAGTGCAATAGAAACAGATTTGTGTGTGGAGCAATAAAGAGATGCAACAGAATTAATACAAGAAACACACTATAAATTATATTTTAGATGAAAACAGCAATGAAACACCACCATGTATGAAGAGCTGCCAAAAGAAATGTTAGACAAATGCTTCAACAAACTGTGGAAACGTTTGATACAACCTTATAGGATCCAGACCAGAGGTTTGGTTCAGTTCAAGATGCAAAACCAGCTTCAGGTTTTTGTCAAAATACCTCTTCCATCTGTCAGCTCCTCAATCAACAGCCCAGTTAGGATGTTACTGTATAAAACATTACATCCAACTGGCAAAGTTTGAATCCATGATGATGATGAACCAACTCCTAATGTTCACATAACAGTAGTGGATGGAAACTCACATAAATTAGCATTTTCTTTTGTAGATTTTCTGAAAATTCAGATAAAAAATGCGATATATTTGATTGGAAACCCACTTATTGTTTGTTTACATTCTTGTTACCGGAAATCGCTTGCTAACACCTCTTTCCCAATGACAACGACACAGCAAGAATTTATGACTCTATCATCACCTAATCTGACACAGTGACCATCAGAACAGACACAGATACCATGGAGTCTGAACCCTGCATTAGTAACTTCAACATGAGTACTGTAGCTCTGACACTACGGCAGAGACATGACTGATGTAAATGTCCAGACAGTGACTCTGACGTGTCCTCGATGACTCTATCTTTATAATACGTGACTGCTGATGATCATAGAGACTTGGAAATGACTCTAAACATTTAACACTAAATATTGATGACTCGGGGCTCGACTTGGACTCAGGGTTCGGTGACTTTTTTACGACTGAAACTATAGCTCTATATTCATGCTTTTAAATGTTGCCCATGTGTCATAGCCTCAAGACTTAGCCAGGAGCATACGGCGGCCATTCCAACACTACTGAAAAAAGCATATTAGGCTAACAGCACAGAAGTATAGCTATCACATGACTTTTGTTGTGTACATTGAACATCCTCAGCAGTAACAACCATTCCTATAAGCAAAATAGAGATATTTTAGTCACTGGATGTAATACATTGAACAGGATGCAGCATTTCATCGATGATAGTGAGTATTTCCAAGAGGAATCCGTAAAGTGACAAAACCTTCCTTTCCAAACAGCTACAGGCTTTAATTTCCTGGTCAGTGATTGGGATAAGTAGCTGAAGAGAGGGGTCAGACAATGAGATAAAACATGACTCTGCTGTTGCACTAATAGTATCCATAACATACCTAATATATCCTAATTATGTATCAAAAGCTCCTGTACATTCTAACATAATCCATGTATCATTGTTTTTTATTTCATATTTACCTGGGAATTCAAAATCAGAAAATGATAAACCATTTTATATTCCCTAGTTATTTCTTATGTTTGTTTATAATGAAAAGGGGAAAAGAAAGTGGGTTAGGTTGTGTGTGATCTCTTATTTTAAATCAGCTGTTTATTGCATTTTATTTTGTAGGATTTGCTATCTGTGCACTTATGTTGTATGGTATTTTACTCTTGAGAAGCGCCTTGTAACTATGGCTTTGAAAGGTGCTATAGAAATAAGTTTGTCATTATTTTTTATGTGTTTACCAGCATTTGTCTGTCTGTCTATCTGTCAGTGATCATCTGTCAATGATGGAACGTTGGCCGTTCTAGCAACGGTCGAGGTCAGAAAAAATTCCCAAACTTCCTATTTGTTAACCCATGGTGACATTTTAAAAAAACATATCAAAAAACAAATCAAATGTGATTCTAATTCACTACATACATGTACAGTGTCAAGCTCTAGAGCCATAAACAGTGGTTTGACCTTTTTAGATCTTGACATTATTGATGTATGTGGTAAATTACAATTACAGTTTTGACTCAGATTCTTTTTTTACATTTAGCCCATGGTGACAAAATGGAATTTTGGAAATTTTTCTTACCTTGACCTTTGACCTACAAGAACCAAAATGTAATCACCTGTAGTCACTGTCATCAGGAACTCACACAAAAACAATCAGGGTGATTTGTCCAAAATGGTGGACACCAGACTGCCAACAGATAAACAGACATGCAAATGGCAGTACAAACATAGCAAATAAAAGGACACAGGCCTAAATACAAATCAAGAAATTTTAATATTTTTAATGTTAAAATATAATTATTATTGTTATCAATTAATTTTCAAATTGACTGTTTTACAAAAAAACTGAAACAATAGTAAAGCACATTATTATTTCTTGATAGAATTATTATTTCTTATAGTTATTTACTTGCATTCCTGAACAGAAAAATTTGTTTTAGTGGTTGAATGTTATGCTTGATTAATTTGTGACTTCTCAGAGAAGCCCAGTGAGCCGGATCAAATTTGGATATAAAAAGGTGAATTCAGTTTGAAATTCCTCATTCCTGTTCAAAATGGTAAAACCTCGAGAGCTCCCTGAAAATGAAAGAGTCGAAATTAAAGCACTTGATGATGCTGATATGTTTTCTCCTTTTTATGACAGGTCTAATACATTTGTTAAGCACTCAAAATATGATGCAACATCCAAAAAGCTTAAAAACAAAACGTACTTGAAGTGCACTGGCGACCAGCTGCAATCATTAGATGTGGGAAAAGTCAATGAGTTAGTTTTGTTTTCTCTTATGTGGAGCCCAGAGCACGTAAGCCTTCAAATGGTAGGGAAAGCCCTGGTGCTTTCTGCTCTGATATATCTCTAGTTTTATGTTTGAATTGAACACTGCAGCCGCAGTGCAAAATGCTCAAAGCCTAAGGCACACTAAACTGAAATGTCTGTATGTCAGAGTGAAACGTGAAACATTCAGAGAAGTAATCTGTCTAATATGATTTAAATCCAACCCAATGTCTGACCCCCCGATGTCAGAGACCCCTCCTGCTCTGCTCCTTTGAGCTTTAATCCTAGTTTAACTCTGATTGGATAACACAGCTGTCACTCAGGCTTTAAACCTTCAGGTTTTTTTCTTTGCTCTCTCCTCTTTCTTTTCCATTCTATTCTTCTTCAATCAGATACACTTTGAATTCCTCCTGTATCTTTCTCTTCATTTCCTCTGGGCTCTATACTTTTCAAAGATGCCCTTCCTTCCGTCACATCTTTTCCTTTCTTCTTTTTCTCCATCAGAGATGTGTGTCCTGCTCCTCCTCTTCCTCCTCAGTTGCTGCTTGATTAACAAACACCTGAAAAAAAAAAGACAACAGACCTAAAGCTGTTGCTAGGCAAAGTAAAGTTAGACAGCAGATTGTTTGGAGCCAACCCTTTTAAGCTTTTCCAAAACCACTGCCACTGCTGCCAGGACTGATTTATTTATTCACACATCCATCCATCTGTTCTTCTGTTCATGTCTCTTCACAAACATTTGTCTAATCACCTGCCAGCGACTGCTCTCCTGCCCGCCCACTTCTCCTCCCCCTGTGAGCCCATTGGCACTCGGCTTCTTCTCCTGCATCTCCGGCTGATTGTCATTGGTCACGTCCAGGGTGGGGTTGTCATGGCAACCGTTCTCGACGAAGTGAAGTTCCTCGGCACGGAACTGCGAGGTGTGAAAAGAGCACAGTGGAGAATTCAGAATCACAGCAGCAGCTGTTTGTGTCTGTTTGTACCTTGTACAACACAATTAGAAATGTTCAATTCAGTATGGAACGGATAGAGTGATTTGGTTTATTTTGGGTGTGTGTTTACTTACCGAAGTCTTGGTTGCAGGCAGACGTCTTTGCCAACAGATGTAAATGAATCCAGATGTGATAATGACTGTGCACACGGAGCCAATAATGACCAAAACCACAAACAGTTTGCCGTAGTCGCTGCGTGTCTGACTGGGCCGAGACTGACAACTGCTGGCTGCGCTGTAGTTTTGGATGCCCACCTGGAAGCACACACATAAACGTCATTTACGCAATGAAAGTCGAGTCGACATGGAGTTGAGTAATCGCTGATAAAGTCACTAATAAAACCACAGAAGAAAGGAATGCCTGGCAACAGTTGACAATCTGCATTTACTAAAATTAAAGCTGCAGTTAATCGGGTATCTCATGCCCCTACCTGTCTAAAAACACCTATGAGCGGCCAAAACCTCCAACCACAGGGTAGATTTACTACAGCCTTGTCCAGACCCTGAGTCCAGAGAAGGGGTAGAAGTCTTATTTCCTCCCAGACCACTTGAATTACAATATGGAATTTATGCCCAATGACACAAAAAAACTCTAGCACACTGAAGCTTTAATGCATATGCTGACAACACACAGCTCATACATATATGTTTAATACAAAACCTAATGCATGTACCAACAAGAGACAGCTCAAATATGATTTCCGTATTAACATGAGCAACAAGTTGCTACTCAGCCAGTGGAAAAAAATCTCTCTCTTGGGGTGCTGGTGGATGGCACAGCCAAGTAGGTTTTGCATAGCTTAGCTAAACGTGGAAATCTCTCCTGGTTATGGGCCCACCGTTGCAATTTCCACTTTGATAGTGTCATCCAAAAAGTAGCTCAAAATTGTGCTGAAGCCTGTTGCCTCCATGCTGTTAGTGTCATAATCACATCATTTTTAGCAAGTCGATAGCAAGCTTAAAGTGTTATCGCAGAGCAGTCATCTATGCAACCCCTAGTGCACACTATATACCTACATACATACTGCATGTATTCACCTTATGTTCCATGGTAACCACGGGCAGCAGTGGAGGACTTATGACTGTCTGTCGGTGGTCGCAGCGAATCACCAGAAGTCGTTGTAGGAGTTTGTATGAGATTGTTACTGAGGTTTTTTTAGGTTAGCTAGCTCTAAATTTTGTAAAATGAGTAGTATAGTGTTCAGTGAGAAGTTGTCAAAATAACTGGATAAAAAGACAAGTTTTTAAATCAGGAATGTTTTGACCACCAACCTCAGTTACACAGGGTATTGTTGTCACAAATGAAACATGATCATTGTGCACATTCCAGGATTGACATTCACAACATGCTTCTTTTTAATAGCCAGTTGCAACTGAGTAAATCATTATTGTCAGAATTTGACTGTGATTGTTCCTACCAAAATATCTGCCAGCTCATGTGCTCATTTGAGTTCAATTCAATTGTATTATTAGGGCGGCACGGTGGTGCAGTGGTTAGCACTGTCGCCTCACAGCAAGGAGGTCTGCGTGGGTTCTCTCCGGGTACTCCGGCTTCCTCCCACAGTCCAAAAACATGCACCTTAACCATAACAGGTTAAATAGGTTAATTGGTCACTCTAAAATTGCCCATAGGTGTGAATGTGAACTGGCGACACGTCCAGGGTGTACTCCGCCTTCGCCCAATGTCGGCTGGGATCAGCTCCAGCTCCCCCGCGACCCAGGATTAAGCGGTTACAGATAATGCATGAATCAATTGTATTAGAAATGAGTAAAAATGTGCTTTTACTTTACTTTTGCTTTACATACTGTAGCTATTTGAACAGCTGCAGCTTCATTGGCCGTTCACACATTTGGTGATCCCTCCTTTTCCTCTATGTAGCCAAGATGGCGACCAATGAGAGTGTTCCCATTCAACTTTTTAATTGTTGTGAGTACAACATCCAGGTTCTCATAGTGCACTGCAATTTGTCATAATTGTTAGTGTAAATTGCACTCAAATGCTCAAATGTAAGTACAGAAACATGAGGACACAGACACAGTGTTACAGTGATCACACACAGGGTTAAATATGTATCTGTGGTATCATATTGAAATCAATCTTATGTACATTGCTGATTTGTGTCAGTAGAAATAATTTGTGGTGGCACTGAACAGTGTACCTCATTTAAACTTTTTCTGATCTCTCCCAGCATGCCCAACACATCCTTGGTGGCGATCACTCCTGGAAGAAACAATAACACATAACAGAGTTAAGAGGGTGCAAACAAATACATGAGCATTTTAAATACACAGATACAATCTCTATGTATTTAATTGTGAATTACATCCTGTTTTTTCTGCCCATCAAAATATATATTACAAAATACTCTAAAGTAATTAAATACACATTTAAATACATTTACTGAAATACTGCCCTTCAATGTCAGTGAGTGTCCTCACAGGTAAAGTGAAACAAACATGTGTACCGTGTGCAGATGCTACATTCATCAGCAGCTGGTGTTGCTGGTGTGTTGGCTTGCTGAGGTAGAGTACCCATGATCCCTCAGGGCTGTTCATCCTTCGTGCAAACACTCGCTCAATGATCCTCAATAACCGGAAGCCCCGGTCTACACGAAAGTCCTCCTATCACACACACACACACATTTTTTCACGTTACCACTTGACTTCCCCGTGGATATGAAGAGATATGAGAGTCACAAACATACATTTTACAGCTAATACTGAAACAAGAGCCCAGTTATTACACATAACACAATGCTCAATGAATATTTCGTGTCTTTCCGTATTATAACAATTATATATATCAATAAGAGATAGATGAAAATGAAATAGGTCTAAAGAGATAAAGACACAGAAGCAGCTGTACAACAACAGCAGCACAGCCAGTATGTCTCACTGCTGCTGCCATAGTGACAGACAGTGAAGGTCCTTCCTCCTCACAACCAAATGAACAAAAGCATCTGAGTCTGTAAAACTGAATTCAGAATGATGCATTTTAGGAGGATGTCTGAGCACCTTACGATCGACTTAGCCAACGTAATGGGGTAGTTATCCATAGTCACTTCATTACCTACAGCAGATGGAGGTTAGCAGACATGATTATTGACCACGGGACAACGACCTCAGCTCCAAAATGAAACCAGTGCTAAATGTTATGTATGCTGTATGTTAAAGTGTAATACTGCTGACGGCCACTAGATGCTGCTCCAAAAAGCCCTGGCTTCCATAGACTTACATTGACCTTCTCTCTAAAAAATACTAAGTCAGTAATTTTTTTTCAGGAGTCATTCTGGTCTCATTCATTTCATTTAAATTATTATCTTTAAATTATTACTCCATTAATAAGATTTTAGGTTGAATAGAATACTTTGATGTCTGCTGTGTCAGGCTTTCATTGACAAATGAATACAAATATTAGTAAAGTTACACCAACAGGAAAGTCTAATGATTTTGTTTGAAGTTTATTGTTTTACTGTATCAGTAAGCTAGCCTTTAGCATTAGCTCACCCATCATCCCTTACACTCCAACAGAATAATAATAATAATATTTTTTTATAAACACAGTTACAAAGTGCTTCACAAACAGGGTAAAAATACATGAAAAATACATTTAAATCTACACATATGTGTTTTCAAACATACAAACAACACAACCAAAAACACAAAAACCAAAGCATGGTAACAGAGGTAAAAACAGACAGCCAGAAAACTGAAAGGCAAACAGAGATTATAAAAATACTATGAAAAACTGATTCAGCTGATCGGATTAATAGGGGAAGACTGTTCCAAAGTTTTGGAGCCATGACTGCAAATGCATGGTCACCTCTGGATTTAAATTTGGAGTGTGGACTGACTAAAAGTTCTTTATCAGACGATCAGAGAGTACAGCAGCTGGAATAAGGTCTCAATAGCTGTTTTAGGTATGGTGGAACCAGGCCATGCAAGGCTTTATATGTAATTAGCAAGATTTTGAAATCAATTCTTTATTTAATTGGGAGCCAGTGAAGGGAGGTGAGAATTGGAGTGGTATGTGACTGACAACTAGATTTCTTTAGGAACCTGCTTGCCGCATTCTGGACCAACTGAAGATGAGCAAGAGAAGACTGAGAGATACCAGTGAACAGAAACAACTGTTCAAAAATCAATGGGAGACGCTGGCACTGTACACTTCTTATATACAGCCTATGGTATGGACAGTAGTAATGTAGGACCAATATTTCTCATTCACATTATATTATCTTTCAGATAGGACTATTAGAGGGATATGTGCCTACCCACAGAACTGGAGTTACATATAGACTGTAGTTGAAGCTTGGAGGTTGTTGTCACGTAACAAGGGACACTTTGAAAATGGTAACACGCACATAGTGGAAGGGAGGAATGAAGACTGAAATAGTTGCCTAATGGCAGGATTATTCCCACAGAGAATGTCCTGTGAGCCCGACTATGTGGAGATATCAAATAGAAAGATGAATTTCAGTCTACATATCTCATGCAAATGTCACCATTAATGAACTATACTGTATGTCTGCAGGAAACACAGCAGTAGGTTAGAGAAGTGGAGCAGCTGATGAGGAAAGGTTTTAGGTGAGCTCCTAATTATAAATTAGAGCCTAGTTTATAAGAAGCATCAGCATTAATGTTCAGCAAATATAACCTTTGAAAATCAAAATATTTGGTCTTATTTTGAAAAAAAAACTAAACATCCTCAGCGTCCTATGAAACAAGTTGGTTTCATAAGGGCCGGATCCACAAAGAATGGATTGCACCCGGATGTTGTTTGGTGTCACAGCTGGATATGTGTCACAGCACACGCATGCGGAGCAGCAGCTGTAACTTCATTAAGAGCAGAACAGTCAGGATCTGACAGTCATTAATGTTGTATGTTCTGCAACTGTTACACTCCAGGATTGCAAGATAACAAAGATATGTGGATATGTAATAAAGCAATCTGATGATCAGCACTTTTTATATTTAAGAACCTGAAACTCAGAGATAACACACATACCGACCTGTTCCTTCCAATATCTGACTGAAGGTTTTGTGCTTGATATCATTAAACATTCATTCAATATCATTAAAGCCTCACAAACTCGAAGATTTGGAGAAAGAGAGAGATACAGAGAGACAGTGAGTCAGAGGTGAGTTTGTGTTCAGTTAACACCAGCTTTCAGCATTTGGTATTTGCATCAGCAACAAAACAAATACTCCTGTAGTGTTGTGACCACATTAAATCAGGCACTTTGCCTTATTGTACTGTATGCACTTACACAGTTCATATTTTGGGTCATATTTAAGATGACGTAGCCACGCCCGGTCAGTTCGCTCCATTTTATACATGCCACCTGAAAGATTCAGAGTTGAACAATAGCAAAGTCAACCACAGTGAAAAAATGAACACTGGCATCTTCTATTGTTGGGTGTGTGTAAATGTACCTGTCCTGACGGTTCCATTTCATCAAAATCACCATAAACCTCTGTGACCCCACCTCCTATGACCTCTGACCTCAGGTCCTCCAGGGCTGTGGTCTTTTCCAGCCAATCCCAGGGCAGGTCCGTGAAGCTGACAGGTGGGGAGGGGTCTGTGGTGAGCGGGACAATGTGTCTGAACCTGGATTCTGTCTTCCTCCAGTCATCCTCCTCATCTTCATCTCTGTCTGTCAGGACCCCTAAATACCAAAAAAATAATTATTGCATTTATTAAATTCACTATATAATGCCAGTGTTATCATGTTACATGCTACACCAACAAATTGATCAATACATTGATGAAAAACCTGCTGTATGCAACTAAGTTATTAAAGTTTTGAAATTTTGGTTTTAGTCAAGTTTTTCTTTAGTTTTAAAAAGGTCAGATGAAAGAATACATAACATCAAATATGATTTACAAAACTATTGTTTATTAAAGGTCCCATATTATTCTTGTTCACCATGAACCATTAACACTGGGGGAAACAAAAACAAAGATGATTTTACTTGCAATTCTATGTTTTAGTTTGCGTTGCATTGTTCCATAAGATATATTTAGAGTGGAAACTGAGATATTTTTGCTCTGTTTTTCATATACCTAACTTGCTCTCATGATAAAGGGAATTTGAAATGACTTGTAGGCAGAAACTTCTGGCTGTAGATGTTTTGTGCAATCACAGTGGTATATTAATGATGGAAATTTGTTGATTATGATTTGGTAAACATATTTATTGTCATGTAAATTTGTATGACGTGTGTGTGTGTGTGTATGCTTAACTGTAACATTACATAACCCTGTCAATTTAGCTGCTGGTCTTGAGTCCTTTCCAGGTTAAATAAAGGTTAAACAAATTAAATAAATAAAATAATCATGATTCCTTGGCTATCATAACCTGTATGTTCTTCTGAAGTGGTAGCGTCCAGGGCTGAAAAGTCCAACTCCAAAGTGTCAAAAACTGCAGTTATTCAAATGTCTACTTGAGGCTGGCTCCAAAAGCAAGTCAATCCCCATAGAAACCTCATGTTATACATGTTAAACATCATGTGTACAGCATGGTACAAAAAATGTTTTTGATCTCCATAGTTTATTTCCCCGTGCCTGACAACTGCACAGGGAGCGAATTTATATATAACTATTAAGGCTTAACATTACGTATAATTAAGGGCGTGGCCAATGTGAATGACAGGTGTCATCTTTGTCTGCCGTGTGGGCTTTGATTGACAGCTAGCTCGACTGCTGAGTCAGACTTTCTCAGCATCTGTTTATTGAATAAAACATATTTTTCCTGACAGACAGCTCATCTCTAGTTGTTTTAGAAGTTAGAGGATTCTGTCATCAAGTTTACCAATATTTAATTACAATACCTGAACTGTGTAACTGTTAGTGTAACTTAGCTACATTAGCTAATGTTAGCAGTAATCTGTCAACTAGCCTGCTAATTAGTATGTTATACACTATGCAAAGTTGACATTAGTGTTAATAAATACAACTGTATGTGTTAAAATTTGCCGATCCCAGCTGACATTAGGCGAAGGCGGGGTACACCCTGGACATGTCGCCAAATCATCGCAGGGCTGACATATAGGGACGAACAACCATATACTCTCACATTCATACCTATGGGCAATTTAGACTGACCAATTAACCTGTTTAACCTGTTATGGTTAAGGTGTTTTTGGACTGTGGGAGGAAACCGGAGTACCCGGAGAGAACCCATGCAGACATGAAGAGAACATGCAAACTCCACACAGAGAGGTCCCAGCCGGCCGGTGTTGGGTTCGAACCCCTCCTTGCTGTGAGGCTGTGAGGCGACAGTGCTAACCACTGCACCACCGTGCCGCCCTGGACACTTATTTCCAAATATGGACACTTATTTCCAAAAAAAACAAGATGGTGGCCATCCTTAGGCTTCAAAACAGCAGAACACAAACCAAAGGGCAACAGAGGCTTTATCTACTATTTATATCCAGTCAATGGTTTGAGTCACCAGGTGAAATAAAAAACTTTTTAAAAAGGTCCTCTTTGGAACAAAGAACCAAATCAAGTGTATACATTTCAAATGCAATGAACACTGCTGAAAGCTTATCTTATCTTGTACTTGACTTATTTTTTGTGATTACTGGTCTTTTGTCAATATGTTTTGACTTTTCTTATGTTCTTTTTTCTCTTGTAAAAGAATGTGTGGCATAGGTCTTTGAAGGTGCATTTATAAACAAAATCATATTTATTTACTCAAATGAATTGTCAGAAGTCCCTGATGTATCAAATCTGACAAAAAATGTAATGGAAATGATAAAACGTTTTTTTTATTTTGTTCAAAAGTCAGCTAAAAAGCTTTAGCTTTGCAGGTAAAAATACATGCTGTCCATGACGTGATGTGTCAGACTTTACAGGGTTAATCTCCTTCCACTGTACCTCTGCAGCTGTTGAGTCCCTCCTCACCTTTGAACTGATTCTCTCCTTGTTCCAGCTCCTCTTCTTCCTCCACACTGGGCTGCAGCGGCTCTCTGCTGGGAGCCAAGCCAACCTCTGGTGCAGTGGGATTTTGTGCAAATATGCCTCCGATATGTGCCAGACCTGTATCTTCCTCCTCCTCCTCCTCCTCATCCCTCTCTGTCTCTTCATCCTCTTTCTCTCCTGCAACTAAAAACCAGAGGAGAGCTTCATATTTTTCTTCACAAAATTTTCCACCAACAATCACACAACAGAGAAAAATAATGTCACATAACAACTCCAGTCTAGCTGATTTAATATTTTTTTGTTGGATACCTTTTCCATAAGTTACCAGCAGGCCGAAGTCTGTTCCTGTGTCAGTCTCAGGGGTGGCGGTCCCTACGTTTCCATCAGCAGCTTTATCAGCAGTAACAGAAGTAGCAGTAACTGTAGTGATGGAGGAGTGAAGCACTCCGTATCCACTGGACTGACTGTCTTCCTCTGGCTCCCAAAGCTCTCTATCTAAAGGACCCACCTGAAGAAATTATTGTGGGACACTTGTATTAGTCGTAGAAAAAGTAGTTAGAAGTAGTAGCGACATGTGACAATGCAAATAAGACTGACACATACAGTAAAGTAGAGGTGGAGGGTTTTTTTTTTAAAACAGCAAGGGCCTTCAAGAAAAAAAAAGATGGAGATGGACTTAATTGGATTGCAGTAAATCAGGTGTAATCCTAAACTTTTGCTGGATATTTCACTTAGTTCTAATTGCTTAATTTTATTAGTGGTGTCTTGACTGAGCAAACATCGAGAAGTGATGCAGAGAAAAACATGATTAACTCTGCTTTACTCGCTATATTTTGACCTGAATCTTTTCCTGTCATGCATATTACTAAATGTATTATATTCTGATGTGATTTGGATTTTCTGAACTGAGAAATTTTTAAATAGTCAGTGCATCTTGCTTTGATGATCATTATATGGGGAAAAATGACAATTGTATGTGCAGATCAAGGTTTCATTACTTACACAACTTTCAACCATTTTTGTAAAAGCTCTTTCCATTTTTTCACAAATATACCACATACTACACATGTCCAATGTCCAATCTTAAAACATAAAAGTCTGATTTTTGCAGTAATACATGTCTTTTGTGTGTCCTCACCTCCAGGACTGGGGAGGCACGATGCTCCTGTGGCCCAGAGTCAAACAGCTCAGCTGGGGATGAGACACTGAGCTGCTCAGAGCTGGATGAGTGAAAAGATGGACTGTAGCCTGTGGGACACAAAGAGACATGTCAGAAACATGTGTGTCTGTGCAAACAGTACTTCCAATGAATATCGTACAACCACTCATCACTCAGCTGTCATGAGATTTCGACACATTCCTTAGAGTTAGAAGTCAGTAAAGATGCCCATTTACTGCAGCTTGAATATTCAAATCAAATAAAGAGCAAATGATTGTGGTGCCAGACAGTGGGCCTCATGCACCAATGAATCCTACATGGGATTCATGGAATGTGTGCCACTTTATTCCTAAGCACACGAGTGTGTTGATGAATCGCATTTGATCTTAAATTGGAGACATGTGGAAGGTAATTTGTAATTAGCATATGGAAATGCACCAATATGCCAATGAACTGAGCTTTCGTTAGAAATACTTAATGTTTTGCTGGTTTAGAGTAAGGTTTTGTGATTAGTATGTAGAGTTTTATGTAAACATAGCTGATAGTTTCAAAGGTCATGCTGAAGCAATCAGAAACAAACTGCAATGCAGAGTGGAGACAGAGTGAGGTGTGTCGTCACCAGCTCATTTGGTTCTGTAACACAGTGTAAATTCAACAAACCAATCAGAGCATCCAGATCTGGCGTTGTATGGTTGCCCTCCAGAACGTGGATGTCCTGTTCATCTGTTCTTCCTCCCCTCTCTTCTTCCTCTCCTCTGATTTGTCCCCCTCTTCTCTCTCGGTCTTCTGCCGCATCTCTCTCCCAGTCTTCGTCTCCTCCTCCTCTCCTCTCTCGCTCCTCTCCTCCCTCCTCTCCTCGCTCTCTGTCCTCTGTGTCTGTTCCATAGAATCCTGAGGCCTCCTGGGAGGCGTCACCTGCTCCTGGTCCGCCGGCGAGCTCCGTCTCTGGGTCAGAGGAGTCTGGCTGTCCACGGAAGTCTTCTGGATCCTGTGGAACCGCCAGATGAACCATACGCTGAAAGAAGAAAGATAATTGGACAGACTGGTCAGAACAGAACAGATATTTATAAATGTAGCCTACCCAGTTTGCAAGATAGTTTAGTTTAGAGAGTGGCTGTTTGCGTATCATTGCTCTTCCTCCTGACAATTAATACACTTCTTAGTCACAAACTTAAAGTGGAATGTTCTTTCAGCTGTCCTAACCAACTACTTTGTTCAACTGTGCAAACCAACAAGATAAATAATCAGAAATTAGAACAAAAAAGAGGCAAAGGGAAAGTATCAAGAGTATCTGTTATTTCTATTCTGCCTGTAAACTCTGCTGCAACAGAGAAGAGCTTTGGTCTTTGTTGATACAACAAATGACAGAGGACAAGTTCCTATTACATGAATGAATGGACATTATGTTTCAAGATTGATTTTAAGATTTTATTGAGTACTTTTAAAGCTCTTCACGGCCTGGCTCCAGATTCTATTTTAGATCTTTTAACCCCATTACAACCTGTGCAGAGTCTGATCCTGTGGTCTTCTGTCTGCCCCGGTGTCCAGGCTGAAAACTACAGGGGGCCGAGCCTTCACAGTCAGGACCCCAAGGCTCTGAAATGACCGTCTGAGTCACTGTCTGCTGCTGTTGCACTATTATCGGAAAGTGTATCCTGGTTTTAACTGAGCTGTTTATTTATTGGTTTTATTTATTTTCTTGTCATACTTTGTTTTATCATTTAGTATTTTATCAGTGTATTATTATTATTATAATTGCATCCCCTAATGCCTTAATGAGTGAAAAATAAGGCAATTAGTCTCAAAACGTGCACACACAAAAACAGGCATGTGCACGTGATATAACCACACAGAACATTATCCACGAGCAGAAAACCATCCTCAGGGAGCCGTTCTGCTCCATATGAACTAATGCATGAGTTCAACCCTCCCTACACACTTGCAACTGCTCAAAACTCTCACTTTAGACACTTTGGCGGTGGGGACAGTGGCTGATGAATCCAGCCATCACAGAGCTGCCATGTTGCCTGTGTGATGCAATTTGGAACCAGAGTCTGCAGACCTGATTGGTTCCCGGTCACATGGTCATTACAGCTGTCACATGTTTTTATAACATATATTAAAAAACAATATTAAAAACAAACTGATGAGAAAGATGACAATTTGAACACAAATTTACCAGATGAAATCAACCTAAAAAAATGAAATCACCTTTGGGAAACATTTTTGGGCATGTACTTTTTTTCATGACAATAGAATCAGAAAAAATCTCAACTATGATGTACAGTAGTGTAAATGGATATGAATATGATAAAGACAGCCCTGTAAATGTAAAAAAAGACGCTCCTCATAAATCTCCCTCAATAATATTAGTCAGTATCACCTCCATCTCATCTTCCACTCTGAGGTTGTCGTCCATGGCAGCACGAGGTCTGGTTCCATCCTGAGCAGCTCCAGAGGCTGGAGGTAACTGAGAGGACGAGTTTGTGAATTCCACTTTGGCCTGTGAACGAGATGTTTCGTGTATTTCTGGCCAGCCCATGTCATGAACCAAATGAGGCTGCGCTCGCACTAATTCCTGTGCTGAATGGCGCTTGGTTCTGACTAATTCCTGGATGAAATGTGGCTGGACAAAGTTTTCGTCCTGGAACAGACGAGCCACCGGAGGACTGAGGGGAATGACGCGCTGAGAGGAGCCCAGTCTGAAGGCATCACAGCTGGCCAGAAGAGCTGAAGGGGAGAGAGGAAAAACACTGACCATGACATGGAAATGTACCTTAACAACAAGCCTAAAATGAAAAAAAAAGAGACTGAACATTCATTTCAAACATTTTGTCTTCCCATTTTGTGTTCCGGAGCAAAGATGGGCTGAGGGTCACTTTTCTGTCCTAACTTTTTCTGATTTGGGGTTGTAAGAAAGTCAATGCAAGTTGGGAATGATAAGGGTGGGTAAAATAAAACCAATACTCCCAAAAGATCAAATACATTAAAGAAATAAATTAAAGCAGGGCGCCCCGCCTGCAGCGACCTGGGTCCCCTGCTGCATGTCACCCCCTCTCTCCCAACTTCCCTGTCTTTCTCTGACTGTCACTAATAAAAGCAAATGGCCAAAAACTAGACAGTGGACTATGAAAGGCAACTCACTCCTTCTGTAGATATAAACATCTTATTGTAAAATAACAACACAACAATTGTCAATTGGTAACATTATAGACTAATGAAAACACATTATGACTAGTATATTTGATATATTAGATCCTCCTAAATGTGTTTAATGTTTTGTCTGGTCAAGTTTCATTTGTAAATATACATTCATCCCTAAACGAAAGAAATTGAAAGTCCACTCCTGACAAACAGTTAAGGAACCTTTATTTAGATGGCTATTTGCTGATGAAACTCTAAAAATACAGACAATGGTTTGAAGACCTGAAGAAGGTTGTGGGTTGTAATCCAGCTCAATTTTTACATGTACGAGCACTGTCTACATTTTTAGAATTTCATCGTGGTTATTTAGACATCTGAATACAAGCTTCTTAACTTTTTGTCAGGTGGGCTTTCAATCTCTTTTGTTACTGAAACAGCTGAATGTTAGGAATCATAAGACTGGCAAAAAAACAAAAAAAATAATTTAACACTTACTTTAACGCTTACTAGACTGTGGAAAATATGAAAATTAGAAGGACTAATCAGCCTAAATTTCATGTCTTAACACAAATGAATAGATGTATAAATATGTGTGGACTGCAGTTATCAAAAGAAAATCTCAAAAACAGCTAAAAAGACAATGGGACTTGACACTGGGATTTGCCAACAGACTAAAGAAGCCCAGTGTGGGCACAGTCACTATAAGATGAGACAAGTCTACAGTGGTTTATAAGATTAGCTAGTAATGAAAACCACAAAGTAGAGGTCAAAAATATGAGTGAATTGGCAGATAAAATCACTAACTAAATCCCTAAACAGATTTAATGCAATTCTTGTTTTGTTACCCAGAGAGAATAGAGAGAGAGAATAGAGATAAGAGCACTCAGTTGTCTATATTATACATTACACTGATTTAATTTACTATCTCTGGCATCAGAGCGTTCTTAGCTCCACTGTTGCCCTTGGAAAGTTACTGCAAGTGCTTCTGTGTGTAAATTTCCCTCACCAGGATTTCCACTTCCCATTCATTCTCTTACTCACTCTCAGTGTTAGTAAATCAGTTTATTTGCTCATATACGTGTTCTGTGATTCATGCACATTCACAGCTACAACTTACTTATTTTCACTTTATTCATCCAGACACAATTAAAACTATGTTCCATCCATCCATAATCCCTGTCACTAGGCAGAGCCCTCACTCCAGTCTTCCTCATGTATCCCATGGTGTTCTCGGTCTGGGACCACAGATGGCTGTCTGACCTCATGGGCTGACTGAGCAGATTACGATATCATACCCAACATGTCTTGAACACGTCTGCAGCATGTTAAGCATGTTAAGCTCTCCAGCCCAACACCAGCCCAACATTAGTTTTATACAGTTTTTGTTTTATTCTTATTTAAAGAACTGGCTAGTCTTTGTTTGGCTATTTGTACATATCTGTCTCCTGGAAGCTAAAGAATACATAGCTTGCACAATAAATAAACTTAACAAGTTTTGGGACATTTGGATTATTTTCTACTCAACTTCCTAGAGAACCATGCAAGAAGATCGACAGAATGATGAACTAAACTGAACTGATAGGCTGCCCCCCTCCCCCTTTTTTATGTCCTTTTTTCTTTTATTTTTCATGAAGTGGTGTGTATTTAAAGCTTTTATGCTTCATTTTCTTTTTGTATTTTTTAATAAAATGTCATAGAGGTTTTTTAAAAAAAGCTTTTATGCTCTGATCTGTTTTACCATGATGCATTGACATTCATTATGACATTTTAAAGCCTTCACTCATTATTGTGTGTTGTATGCTCATGTTGGTTTTAAGTCTGCAGGACAAGCCTTGTCCACCTGCAGACTTAAACAGTGGCAAGTTCTTATTTATGGTCTATTTTAGGTCTGTTACCATCGTACTTTCAAGTCGACATCTGTCAAAAAAGTACAGGTAGTTACAGTCTTCAGTCCCAGGACTTATTTTTATTGTCTGTGTCAAGGTCTGTACAGAACTGGGAAAAAATGCATTAAAATACGCTGCTCCATCTACTTGGAACATTCTGCAAAATAACATGAAACGTAATAAGGAGCTGCTCTTATTAGACACTGTCACAGTGATTTTAAATGACATGGAGGCAGACACATCTAGCTGTAGATGTTTTGTGTGATTGCATTTATATATTGATATTGGCGATTTTAATGAATACCTGCTGATTATGGCTGTTATTTCATGTCTCTTTACCTTACTTTATAGTGTATCATACAGTATAGTGTATTTGATGTGTGTTTGTATATATGGCTACAACTACTTGTTAATTGCAAGGAGTGCCTTGCAGTCCTTGTAAACTGTGGAGCTAAGATTTTTAATCTCAGCTACACAGCTGCCAGTCCTTTCCTGGTTAAATAAAGATTAAGTAAAATAAAATAAATAAATAAACAAACCATAGTTTGTGTTAGACTTTAAACTGTGGACACTTTGGACCTTCAGATAATATTGGACGCAGCAGATGCAGAGGCTTTAGGCATGAAGTTGAGCAGCAACAACAAGTTAACTTATGAACTTAAGTTAATTTAAAAGTGTTGCTTCAGGTTTTTTGAAGTGTATTTTTTATATCATATAGATTTTGTTGAATGTGTCCGTCTCCCACATGTGTCTGCAATAGGTACAGTATATGTGAAATGGGGTGTGACGTTATTGTTTCCTAAACTCTCGATTTTACATGTTCACACTCAAATCAGTTTTTAAAAAATCTTCACTTTGGAAGGTGTTTTAATGACCTAAAACGTCATGTAGATGACAGGCCCGAACATGAACATAGAGAGATATGTTCATTTTGCTAAATATCCATATCCGTGTGGACAACCAAAGCTGCTCTAGTGTGTGTGTGGTAGTCACAGAATTTCAAAGACAAAGCATGTAATATAAAGCAGACCACCACAAATTCTGGTCCTGTATCCTTGAGTTGCAGCTATGACACACATAAATGTTCTACAATAGATAGTGGAAAAAACACACAAAATTCTGGGATCACAACTGTTGGTTTTGTTATTCTCGTGGGATTTGTTGAGTATCAGTATCATGGTCATTATTTTTTAAAGTATAGTCATTGTGTGAACTATTCCATGGCTTTCAGGCTAGGTGACTTTATTCACATTTTCATGGCTAGAAAAATGTTGCATCTGCTGTTTCTGACTAGGAAAACAGAGTGTGAAAGTGTGTTCTCTTGTTTTGTTTTAATGAGACTGACATCAATAAAGTTTGTTTTTTCTGATCTTCGAGTTAAAGTTTATGATATTGCTTTTATGTATTGGGTGTGAACTGAATTAGTAATGAAGGACACCGATGCATAAATCATGTATGTAATCTGTATATATAGTCTAATTCCACACATGATTCATGACGATGAATCATGCATGTCTCCCGAATTTCCCAAATCATGTTTTCAGATGTTTGTGTCTTATTAAAAGGACACAAGCTTTGCCTGACTCTCTGTAGTTCACACCCTGGAGATATGGTGAGTGTCTCTAACACTGTTCACATGCTATACATATACCATAAAAAAAGGACAAAGCTGACTTTTACTTCTCCTTTAAAAAGTGCTTGGTTGAAAAACTAGTGGCCTATAAAATGTCCTGCTCGCCCCACTGCTCTCTGTGGACCACTGATCCAACAAGCAGTTCCAAGGAGAGAGAGGAGAGAGGACAGAAGTAAAGGATGGAGGGATGAATGGGAGGAGAGAGGACAGAGGTAAAGGTAGAAGGTAAAGGGTGGAAGGATGAATGGGAGGAGACAGAAGGAGGTAAAGGATGGGATGGAGGGATGAACAGGAGTTTCTATCCATCACTCAGAGAAGTGCTATGGTTATTTTATTTCCTCTCTCCTTCTCAAACTCTAAACTCAGCACTGTGCAGATATAACACCATGTTAATAATGTGTGTGTATGTGTGTGTGGGTGTGTGTGTGTGTTTATGTGAATCCTTACATTATAGAGACATAAATCTGGCCACAGTTACTTGTGGGGAGTCATCTCCCTTATGAGAACCACATGCAGATCCACATTATAAAAGGCCATTATTTTGTGTTGAAACATGTTGGGGACATAGTGGTCGATGTGGTGGATCTGTATGAGGTCAGAGTATTAAAAACATGCATCATGGCACATCTAAAGGCCATAGGGGTTTTCAAATGTTTTGTGCCCAAAGCAAAGCAAAGGACAAGCCAAACTCTCAAGGCACACCTGTATTCATATCTAACTGTGCAAACTTTAGTATTGACAAATACTGGGTGGTTTAACATAAATTAACCAAATGTTAACAAGACAAGATGCCTTTAAAATCTACAAAAACAGCTGATAATGGCATTTAAGCATAGCATTTCAGTCCATGTAACATGTTGAACATGACAAGCCATCAAAGCCATCTTCATTTTTATTTATCTGACAATGTATTTTCTGTCCTCCTACTAGCTTAGTTATTGACTTCCATTCTTGTAATGACTTTGTGTCATTGTTTCTTCAATGGGAAACGGGATGAATGAAAAGCCTGTTTAAATCTCATCACATCATTTCAAAGATGAAGAAGTACTATGAAGCAAATAAGAATATTTCTCACAGTTTGTTCACATGAACCCCCCATCTGCCAAGCAGGACACGCCCAAAGTTTTGGACACTTGTGGCAGCGGCAATTTCAAACCTTTTTATTCTAAATGTGCAGCTCGGCTCCATGTTTCTGTTGGTGTCCTGTTGGTCCAGTTATTTTTGTGGACGTTTGATGCACATATGCATCAACAGCCCCTACATTTGCCACATGCAGCCTTTTCTAAGGTTTAAATATTGATGTGTGAGAATACTGTTACCACAGGTACTCTTCTTATTGTGCAAATAAACCTCAAAGTGCTCTTGTTTGTTAGCTAATATTTCTTGGTGCAAGCTATTTTTCACAATATTTTTTTAACAAATTATGCTTCTAAAAAGTGAAGGGGACATTTCAAAAATACCATAACCTCACCTATGCCATAATGCAAATTTAAATTCAAAATTAAGAGTTGTTTTAGTTGATTAGAATGTGTTTCAGGAACACTGTGGTAAGTCTCCAGCAGGTCGACAATTCCAAGTTCTCTTAGGAGCCGCCCTAGATCCAAAACTCTGATGAACATGTAAAGAAGATTTCAAAAACGCTAATCTGTCTTGTTTCACTTTAACCAGTTTAAACACTACATACCCACTCAGACAGCCCACTTATTTATGCTCTATTCACTCATTTTTCATACTGTATGAGAGTATGGGCTCAAGAATTACCATCAGAAACCTCACAGCCTTATACAATTACACTCTGAACATAATGGACATGGCATCGATGTGTCTTCCTGAAAAGATACAATCTGCTGAGTTTGGAGAGCTTCACACATTTATTTTTTGGCAAACTAGTCTTCAATTGTAGCAACAGTTTAGTCATGGAGCCTCATTCAGATCAACTCAAAGACAATAGCAGAGTAACAGGAGCATGGTGAATGGACACTAAAATACCATATTGTACATCTATATTTGGTAATGAGCTTTGTGACTGCCAACTCTGCCCAAACTGCAAACCAGAGCTGTAGTTAACTCTGCTGTGTGTTTTGTTCATTGTATTTCTATAACTGTGGTGTAAAAATCAGCAGTGAAGTACTTTTACCGCAGCACTGAGCCTAAGTACAAATCTAAGCTATGTGTACTTCGTTTAAGTATTTCCAGTATTTTCTGCAGCTTTAATATTCCCCTTCCTGTCCAGTGAAAACCACGTATCTCCAAATGTGTTGATTTTGATTGTTTCCTTTACGGGTTGAGATTCAAACTCTCCTCCTTAAGTTAAATAAACTCTTTAAAAACTCTCTTGGATTCACTGGAAAATGCATCGTCACATAGCTGAAAACACATACATACACACTTTTACTGAAGGAAAGGTTGGAATGGAGTGTGTATTAGTATTTTTACTAAATGATCTCAGTGCTTCTTCCATGTGTAAACAAGTGACAGATTTTATGCCTAAAGATAATTGCTTTAACGATTTGAAAAAGTTAAACTCCTAAGCTTTCTTTTGCTCTTTTTAAAACCATAGATAAAGAAACAATTGGAGTGCTGCTCCCTCTTCATTGAATATTTAGCTGAAGAGGGAGAAGGAGAGGAGTTTTAGGAAAATAAGCAGAAGCCCTCTCTCTCTCTCTCTCTCTCTCTCTCTCAAGCTGCTCTACTCCAAAGTGACCTTGACAATTTTTGGCTACAAAGGCAACTTTGCAGCCTAATTACTTGAGAAAAAAAACAAACTTCTAGCGTCCGTGGAGCCGGAGGGACTGAACAGCTGAGTTAGCCTTATCAGCTTAACACAGATAAGCTCTGTGCTGAGCTCAACGAGGCGCCTGAACGCCACAGGGGGAAACGAGCAGGTGCTGGAGGGGAGATGCCCTGGAAAGTTCATCAAACAGCACTGAACCTGAGATGCACTAAGCAAAACTCCTTCCATGACAACAACATGACAACAACAACAACAAAATATATTGTTGCAGGGAAGCCAAAGTCTTCATTTTTTATTAATTTACTTCACTTTATTTAATCCCAGAATACATTAAAATAGGGGCCTCATTTGCAATACAGCTGAGAACAACAAGATACAGTGGTGATAAAACCAATAAGAAGGAAAGGCCTCAAGACTAATTTAGGGAATTTTAACAAAGAAAAGTACAAAGTAAAATGGTACAAGAAAAAAAAACTGATGTGTGATGTAAAGCAAACTGTATACAGCTCATTCAATTGAACTGGTCTGGTTTATGACTTTATAGAGAGGTGAAGTCCCACTGCTTCCACTGTGCATGGGACCTAACTTAAGAAGAAATATGAACGGTGGTCAATGGAGAGACAAATCGTTTTTTGATCCATTTGAATTCTGCTATCAACTACACATATGATGTTTGTCAATTGAAAAGGTCATTTTACGAGTCAAAAAAGTTGCCATCTGTTGACAGATAGTAAATCAACATGTAGTTTAGAGTGAACGTGGACTTCATCTCTCGCCTCACGTGATACATGTCACCGACACCAAAACGACAAAACTCGACATATTTCACCTTGTTCTTGGAGAGGGAGGTGAAAATGTATGAAAAGAGGTGAAAATCAGCACAAGTCTGGTCATGTTGAAGCAGCAGAGACGTCTTCAGCAGCTCAGAGCAGCTTGTGGAGGAGAAAGTTACCATAACGTTACATCTGCGACTTTCGGCTGTGTAGTTTTTAGATTTCTGTATTTTCAGTCTGATACTTCAGTATCAGTTTTACAACAAACTGCGACTTTCTTGACTTCCAAAATTATCTTTTAAACTGACAAAACTGCTATTAATATAATTTTTTTTTAGGTCCCATGGGGAACAACCGGAAGGGGCGGGACTTCACCTCTCTATACATTTTCCCTTTGGGACCAAACAGGAAATCAAGGAATAAGCTGCTTTGAACATGATGCAGAGACCATAGTAGGTTTCAGTGAAAGTGTCAATAAATCTTTTTTTTTTGGTTTAGTTAAAGGATACTGTTGTTGTCCTTGGAGATAGGAATCAAGAACCGGTTCCAGTTGAGGACCAGGTTCCAAATGACGTGATCCATCAGAATCATCTGATTACAAGCTTATCAATTCCTTTCTGCAGTAGTTGTGCATTGCAAAACAATAGGTGTGATTCCATCCAGCTATTTTTATTTATTTGCAAAAAAGTTTTTACACTTGGGAGAAGTAGAAAAATTAGTACATCAATAAAAGGTAAATGTGAATAAGTGCAATGGAAACAGATTCAGCAAATAATTGTGTGTGTGCATGTGTGGAGCAATAAGGAGACTGTAACGTTCACTGAATTAACCCCAGAAATGACATATTACATGTAAACAACAAAACACCACCATGAAGGAATGAAGAGCTGCACAAAATTAATGTTAGACAAAGGCTTTGGGACAAAAGCTGAAATCATTCTAAGGTTTTGTCAAAATACGTCTTACATTTATCAGCTCCTTGATCAACAGCTCAGGTCGTATGCATGAAATACTACATTAAACTGGCAAAGTTTTAGACCATTGTGATGTTGATGATGATGATGATGATGAAGAAGAACTAGCTCTTAATATGCTCATAACAGTAGTGGATTCACACATGAATGAATTCATATTTTCTTTTGCTGATTATTCTGTGCAAATTTGCAATACATTTTAATGGAAACTCGCACAATAACGTCAAACTCATGCATCTACGCTGCTGTGAACTGTCAACAAGGAGTCATGGTGGAGAGGAGGAAACGGCCTGAAGTGGAAGATAACAACAGTGCTAGTTGTAATGTCTGTAAAAATCTCTAGGAAGAGTGGAATAATTCAGATGTACAAAATAAGTGCTGCATTTAGGCTGTGACAGTCATTTGGGTAAAGTTTGTTTATGTTTGGGCATAAAAAGACTTGGTTAGGGTGAGGAAACACAACTGTAATTATGGTTACAATAACAACCACACGGACATGGTTTCAAAATAGATAAAATGCTACTCTTTCTATGCATCATAAGCTTAAAAACATGTTTTACACTTATTTTAGAAAATGTATTAAGAATCAGTAAGTGAATCCATTAAGAATAAGGGATGCACTACTGGTACGGGGTATTGACACTGACTCTGATCCACAGGTCCATCTATTTAGTTCAAATCTATATTATTCTACATGTGTGTACTGTGTCACAGTCTACACACAGAAAACAAGAGTATCCCAACTAAGAAAATCTATTTATGACCAATAATTTAAATATCTCAATCGTTAAATGACTGAAGTGTTCTACAAACTAAACCAAAAAATAAATCTTCCACACAGTGAGACATACAGCTTGTTAAAGGATGGACACTGCATGGGAATCAGTATCTGTATCAGACCTGAAAAAGTCAGACCAGTGCATCTCTATAAAGAATCAGACGAATGAACAGAATTGATAGTAACATTGGTATCAATAAAACCTTATCAAATCCCAACAATATGCAAAGAACAAATCATATTGTGATAATTATGACACATATTGTGATTTGAGTCACAACTTTAATGTGAATGGTACATTTTGCATATTTACTGAAAACAATAAGTATGAATTATAACAGGAGGTAATAAACAGATAAAACAGTTCCCACAACTTTATGGAGAATCCATGGTCGTAGGTTTAATTTATTATTTTCTATATTAGTTTATAGTGGAAATGTCTTTATTTATATAAAACACAAATTTCAGTTACTACCGTATTTTCCACACTATAAGGTGCATCGGATTATAAGGCGCACCTTCAATGAATGGCCTATTTTAAAACTGTTTTCATATATAGGGTGCACCGCATTATAAGGCGCATAGAATAGAAACTTCCGTACCATTGATTCATTAATGTTGAATTCTGAATTTGAATGGCATGGATGCAGGCAGGAAATTCACCTGGAAAACGAAAAATGGAACCAGGCCAGTTTCAGTGTTAACACAGTGCATCTCATATACATGTCAGACACACCAGGCAGTTTGTGTTTTGTGGTGTGTAATTCTTTAAAAATAGCTATGAAAAAGGCTAATACAGTCTGACAACACATTTTTCCACTGTGGTTTTTGCCTGTGTAGTTTCTAGTCTTTCTTTTGTGCCTGTTACAGTCTAAGAGGGGGGTCGATCTTAAAGCCCCCTCTCCGCACATTAACACCCCTCAAATCAGCTTATGGCCAACTGGGACCCTCCCCCAAGTCCCCTTCACCCCCCGACTGAGACATGAATCCTCATCCTCACTCTGGTATACGGGCCATGGAAAATTGGCCAATTTTTTTCTATGTTCCATAGGTTTCAATATGAAAAAATATGAATTAAGTCCAAATAGAGCTATTTATGTCATCTGCTGAAAATTCCTCTAACAATTGGGGTGATTTAGTAGGGGAGTGCAGAAGCATAGAAAATAAATGTAATACATTTTTAAAAACCAGAAAAATAACTAAGCATCCAGATCTGGCTTTGTACTCATCATATGGAGTTTTCTGTTTTCTATTAAACTGAAAGATAGTTAATTGCAGTTATGCAAAATGTGTTTTCAGTGTCAACATTTTTGGGGGGAGAGGCTGCTGATTAATCAGCTACCAGCTTTTTCGTGGTCCAGACTATTGTTATTTTATCACCTTTTTTGGTCGACCTCTAGTGCAAGTGTTGATTAAAAACAACTTCCCCCCAACACTGTTTAGCAAAAGCACTGTTGCTGCATCCGGAGCTTAGCACCGGCCAAGACAAGTGTGATTTGTTTAAAGAGTCACACACTACTCAAATAACCCAAAGTTTTTTCTCCTATTCTAGAATGATGATGGATTGAGTCAGACCCATCTCCAACGTCGGCACAGTGCTAACAAAGTAACCAGAGTAAATTATGTTCAGACAGAATGTACATAAGTTGTAAAATAAGAACTGCGCAAGTTTTGCTTTTGTATCAAGCAGCACAAACATAAGTCCTGTTGGCCCCAGTGGTCACCTGGTACAGAGAGCACCACATCGGCTGAGGCCTTCCCACAGCGACCCGGGATTGATTCTGGTCTGGGTTAGGCTCGCTGCATCCCCTCTATCTCTCCCTCCAGTCTGTCTTTACTATCTTTATAGTCATGGCTCACAAATGCACAAAAAATATATTTTAAAAAGAAATCACACATCCTGTGTTCTGACCACTGTGCGTGCACACATCACAATGATGATGCTGTATAGTATGATATATAGTATATGGTATATACTGTATTGTGCAGCCCTACCATCAGTATCTCCTCTCTTTTCTAATCAAGCCTCCATACTGGAAATGTAGACTGAAGCAGGAACTAAACCCATGGGAACAAAAAGTACATGTCTCATATTTGGGATGAAAATAACCTTTTTTAACTTCTAAAACTGTGCTGTGTGATCATCAGAATATATCCTGTGATGGTAGAAAAACATCTGCTCTATCCTGGATGTCACTGTGTCACAAATCACACACTTTACATCAATATTTTTGGCCATTTGGATACTGCTTTGTGTTAGTCCACATGGCATGGATGCAGGCAGGAAATTCACCTGGAGGCCACACCCTTCGGAAAACAGAAGTCCTTCTTTTAGTCCAACTGTAAACTATCAGGTGTAAGATAAAAGGCTCCATGAGGTCTTTATGACAGCTGAATGACTGATCTTTAACATTAACATTGAAACATGATGGGCAGCAGACCAACAATTATTACTACTGTATATGTCTTACTACAGTATATGTCTAAATTTGTAATGCTATTAGTACCGTTAAGAATCATTTTTTTTCTTCTTTCTTTATATATTTTTATTTATTGTTAACTAATTTTATGACCTTAGTCCTAAACCTTAATTCTAATCTCTCAAATGATTTTGTTCCACAAATGTGTGATGAAGTTCACTGTGTTACCATGTCAGTAAACTAGTGTTTAGCATTAGCTCACTCATCACCACTCGCGTTCCCCCAGAAATATGCAAATATGGTCACTTCTGGCTCCAAAGAGCCAAGATGGCAACATCGTCGACCAGCTCCCAAAGCACAACACAGACTCCAACACAACTTAATATTTGATTCATTCTACTCAGGTGTTTAGCGCTTCGAACAAATGAAACATGAACATAACTCATTCAAATATAACAAATTATAATTTCTGCTATGAAGTAAATCAAAACAACAGGCATATTGCGGGTGGAGGGGGGACTTCTATTTTAAAAACACACCCCTAGACACAACAACGTGTGTGACAGAGGTGGCTCTTTGTTCTACTTCTAAAATATGAATATGATTTATGAGCTCACAAAAAACACTGAATCTATTGTAAATGTAAATATCCACCACAGTAGCTTTGACCAGGTCAAATTATAACATCAGCATCTCATAATCACAAGGAAAGGCCTCGTAATTATGAGAAAATATCTCAGAGATTAGGATCAAAACTTTGGTGTAAGGTGTAATCAATGGATCAGATATGATCCTACTATGGACAAATATCAATGTTATTTATGTAAAAATCTTTTTTTTCCTGTAGATTCCATGGCTTGTGACGATGATTGATAACTAGGCTTCACTTTGTAATTACAAGATTTTCTTCTTGAAACTACAAAATCAGCATCTCCCAATTACGAGATGCCATGTCTAATGTTTTTCTTTAGTGAATACAACGTGCTTCCATGTACCTGAGAGAATATTATATTCCATTACATTTTGAATTGTCACCTGGTGCCTGAATTTTGTGCTTATGGCATCAGCTTAAGACATTTTCATAAGGTGATGCAGAAAAGACACAAATTGGTGCATAAGTTCGGTATTTGACATGCGAGGTCCTTCAGAATTAAACCTACCTACAAGGAAAAAACATCATAAAAAATGCAACAAGACCAGAACAATGTAAAAGACAAAACAATGTCAAACATACCTCTGATTTTTTTTAATTTGCTCATTTTCTTTATTTCTATTTAATGAAATCAAAATGATGAAAATGAGTGCAATCGTGTTCTTATTCAATCATATGAAAGCGACATAACAATTCAAAAACAAAACATTAAGGTAGTTGTGGTTTTAACCTCTTCTTTATGTTCAGAAAATGACAAACACTTGCCAAGCAGCAGAACATTTCACAAATTAGAAGCAGAACGTTCAAAATTTATAATGGTAAAATGTTTGTTCAATGTCAAAATATGCACAAGTAAAATGAAGTAAAACAACAAAACATTGAAAGATCTTTTAAGTGTTTTAACAGAGAATGTAAGCAAAATAAACCCTAAAGACAAAGGAAAAATATTCAGATAATATCATAATAAGCATAATTATTGTTTTATGGTCCAGCCCTATCTACGGCCATGATCTAAATCCATCACAAGTAGACCATACTGAAACTGGCTTCTTGCTGTAATTCTTTCAATTAGTCTTTAGGCTTAATTTAATTTATTAAATTACCTTTTTATTGACTTTACCACCTGTTTGTTTGTTGATGTTTCTTCTCTGTATTGTTAATGAGGCCTGTGCTTCAGTGTATTCAGTGTTTAAATAAAGGATGAATAAGCAATCCATCCAAAAACACATAATCAATAATCATGACAGTGCAGAACTGCTGACAGACTTGATTCAATAAAACGAACTGCGGGTTTGTGATGATGATGACAATTGTTATTCCTAATGCAGCAGGTCCCAGTATGTGTGTGTGTGTGTGTGTGTGTCAGACACTGCAGTGTGTGTCCGCTGATTTAAGTGCACTGAGCGCCTCCCACACACAGCAGCCTGTGCCTGTACTTTGCAGAATTTCAACTGAACGCTTCATCATTATTAGATCAGGTGGACGCTCCGCTCCCGCAGCATTAGCAGCCGGTCACGCCCTCATTAATGACATTATTATTATTATTATTATTACATGGTTTTAAAACGGCGCATTCATATGACTGCAACATGTTTAAAGGAGTTGGAACGTGCGCGGATGTGGGGAGTTTACACTGAGCTCACCCTCCCGTGTGGTGTTTTCTAAAGTCTCCTGTTACATATCTTCCACACTGGATCACTGTCTGTTTATCTGAATGAAATAAACATATGGGGATGTATTAAAAAAGGACTCACCAGTCAGTGTGATGTGGAGCAGGCCCGGCATGTCTGCTGCAGTGCACAACATCCCCGCTCCCCTCTGCTCGGCTCTGGCTCGGCTCTGGATGGACAGATCACACACAGATGGGCTAGATTTGAGCTGCAGATGGTCTCTGGTGGGAGCAGGAGGCCGTCATGAAAACGCCGCGCTCATGGCTGTGTGTCTGTGAGCAGCGCCGTGTGTCTGTCTATCTGCGGTGTCCGTCCGTGCGCAGACAGGCGGGCTGTGCGTGCGGACAGAGATGCGGTCACACCGGGATCTGATCTGCTGCACCGCCGACGCTGGAAATCAACGTCTGGCAGCTCCCTGTGGTTCCCTCTTGTGGCCGCTAGATGTCACTGCACTGGCCGGACAAGATACGACAGGAGAGGAGAGGAGAGGAGAGGAGAAGCTGTCTCCAGCTGCTGCTGAGAAACAAACCAAAATTGTAGAGCTACAGTAATTACCACAAATAACCAGAGATGGAATTAAACTAAGTACTGTTTACTTTATTTTTTACACCGCTACATTTGTCTGAACCATGGTCTGAACACTTTACACAATGTAATGATAAACTTTATTTACATAGCATTTTTCTAACAATGTTACCAAGTATTTACTTAGGTAGCTAGCTTACGAACAATGTCTCTTTTCTTTCAAAATATACAGAATGTGAATATGTAATATGTACACAAGAAGTATGCATAAATAGGCACATTTGGATGGTAATTTATTCATACCAGACTACAGCTTTGTTATAAAACTAAACGTATCGTACTTTAACTACAACACAAGCAAGCTAGCTGCTTGGACTACTCCGCTGAGCTAATACTGCTTGCTAACGTTAACATAACATTTTAGCCTTTAAGACTGATGTACGGTTTGCTGTTATGTTATAGTATACTTACTCAGAAACCTAACATTGGCAAAGTTAAACTGGGCGTCTTCCACCAAAAAACAGATACAGATTAACTTCATTAAACTCTGAGGAAATTAATGTCTGTCAGCTCAAGAAGAGGAAAAGAACGAAAAATATAATGGATGTGATCAGTGAAGTATTTACAGAATATTCAGTCTATCTTCAGTTTAGTCTTCATCTTCTTAAAAACGTACTCTGACACTGGCATGTTACAAAAATGTTATGCTATGTAACTAATGGATCACCCTCCACATTATTTTCATAGTAACAGCAAAAAATAAAGTTTATAGATCAATATCCTCATAACCAATTCTTTTTGTTTCCTCCCATCAGTAAAATGATACCACCCAAGAACTGAAGTCAAAGTTGTATAAATCTAGTGGTCAGGAGGAGAAATACACTAGGCAGGCTTCTTACCCAAGTTTACACTATTTTACAATAAGGGTACCTGGGATTTAGAAAGGGGAATAATTAGGCTGTAAACACGCAGTTATTGATAAATACTTATTTTGAAGTTATAGCACTTTTCATACACAAACATAGACACAATTATGACCCCTGCGTGTCTTTATGGGACGTTTCATACTACTTTCACCTAAAACAAATGTCTAATATTAAATTGTACTGTACAGGGCCACCCTAACCTGAAACAATGTACCACCACATTGAACTCATAGAAGTGAGATCAGCTTCAAAAAGACAATAAAACCAGCAGTTATTCAGAAGGAAAAGCTCACTCTGCACTGGTATGACTATCTTTTTTGTTTTACTAATTTGTGTATGAACTAAATATTCCACTTCTTGCTTTATTTAATTTTTGTGGTTATTGTCAATAATGAAATGTTTGAATGTCTTGGTTTTCTGTGTGAAGCCCTGGAAGAATAATTCTTACTGCGGTAATAGCTAAAGGGGATCTCAAGTAAATAAAAATATACAACATCCATTCAGATCCACTACTTGGTTAAGGTTGATACTGTTACATCTCAGATATTGCTGGTGTTTAGCTTACTTTATGTTATGCATTTTACCAGTCAGTTAGACCTTTTGTAATTGGTTAAATGTTTAAAGAAAAAAAAAAGTTTGAATGCATCTATCCATGGTGACTGTAAATGTCTGACCTGAACTGTGTAAAGGACTGGGGGATCATAGGACACTGGATTTGCCGTATAAGTCTGGGGGACAGAGAAATGAGCCCCAAATTAAAGAGCAAAAAAGATAAAGTTGACAACATAATATTTTAATATGAAAACAGTGCTTTAATCCAACATCAAGTCAATTCCGACTGTAGAAACAAACCATTTTGTTTTTCTTAAACCTGACAAATCCAAGTCGTCTTTTGTCAAATGTGGAGATTTTAGTTTGGATGCTTTCAGACAGTGAGTGGTTGCCATGGCACCAGTGTTTTATTTTGACACAGTATCACAAAAGTGAAATTTGTAGGTTTTCTACTTCTAAGACTTAAGGAGCCTGCTCACTGTTTGAAAGCACCTTTAACATGTATAGATAGATATATATAGAGAAATCCAGAGAGTTTGTAAAACGTCCACATGAACAGAGGAATCATAAACATATACATTTATTTACAGTCTGCCCCACCTGAAGGCAAATGGTGAGACCGGAAACACATGAAGATGTTGGAAAGAACAGGGAGCAGCAAGTTCAGGGGTTTCCAATAAATCTGAAAGGTTATTTTATAATAAACTTTTTTGTATTTTTATATATATATATATATATATATATATATAAAAAGAAAAAATGTTTTACACTTATGTTTAAGTGTTTAAGTCTGTTTAAATGATAATTATTCTGGAGTCCAACTTTCTTTTCGATCTTAATCCACTGGAAAGACCATTATACCGTCTTGTGAAGGATGTTCTTTACCACAGACCTCCACTTCAGTCTCTGTACATTCTCAGGTGCCTGACCTAACCTCCATCTCACACATAAATACATCCCTCCAGCATCATCAACACACAGATCAGAGTGCGTCGCCTCAGGAGTCCAACGTGATGAAAACTTAAGTACTTTCTTCATGACCCAAATGTCAGCCTTAAAATATAGATGACGAAGCGCTTTTTTTTCCCTTTAAAAAAAAAAAAAAAAAAAAAAGGAGCAGAAGCAGGCCCTTGGGTCTAGATCTGCTGCAGGATCAGCTTCTTCTTGCCGTCATGGCTGAACTTGTTGGAGCGGAAGATGTTGCTGTCGTAGAAGGCCGTCAGGTTGTGGATGTTGATCTGTCTTGCCTAGTGGAGGGAGAGGAGAGACACGTGGATACAGGGTGAGGAGGAGCGTTCATGTCTAAGCATCAACGTGTTCGCAAAACATGTACCTGAGCCTTTTTCACCTAGAAACTATCAAAAGCCATTCATTTATTACAGGTCTGAAGTGTGTCAGAGCAGCAGTATATTGTAGAAATACAGTAGATATTCATTAAACACAAAAATACATGTAAACATTATTTAAAAAGTCAAAACAAAATATGAGTGGTTATTTAAAAATCAAACTATGCACTTGGAAAACTAACTTCAAACTAAAATCAAAAACCAAACTCAAAGACTCCGTAAAAATAAAAATTACTGAAATAACTACACTAAGTAAAGGCTGACTGGCTAAATTACTCTGGTGCTGCTAATTGGGAAACCTTTCGGTTTGTTACCTTATCCTGCAGCTCCTTCTCTGGGATCTCGATGAAGTCGTTCTGGACTCCATATCTGTTGCGTTGGTAGGCCACCTGCTCGGCCACCAGCTGTTTGAGGATGAAGAGCAGCAGCTCGTTGTTGTCTCTGCGGAAGGCCAGGTAACGGGCGAACGTCTGGACACAAACAGACAACAGTCAGGACACGCAGAGGATTAACCAACGTCACCTGATAGTAGAGTCGGTCTACACACCTTCCTCATGCTCCTCATCACGCTGAACTTCTGCGTGTCGATGAAACTCTCCAGCATGACCCTGATGGCCATGTTGACGTCGTCCTCCAGCACGTAGTCCCGCAGGTGCATCTTGGCATGAGCCTCAGCCATGCGGATCATAGACTCGATGTGACGCACTGTGATGGGGATGCTGCCTGTGGCCTGTTCAGACCGACAGGAACCAAAGTGTGTTAAAGCTGTTCAAGAGGCTCATAGGTAGATTGTCCTCTACCCATGAGCCATCTGGGTTTCTGAGAATATTTTATGGGTTTTGAGAGAACTTGGAGGACTCACCATGGATTCCTTGCGGAGGTCACTGTAGATGCGAGCCACCTTATCCTGGTCCATCTGGTTCAGTTTAGGATGAATCTACACATCAAACAAAAAGCACAAATGTCAAGATTTCTACAGAAGCTGCAATAAAACTGTGTCACACCATGTTGTTGTCAAACTGTTTTATTATCGTGACCCCTAGTGCTTTTATACCAGAAGTTCCAAATGTAAATTTATTTCTTGCAGAACGTGCTTCAAATTTGTTAAGTTCAATAGTCATCAATCAAGCACTGTTCCTGTGTCAGACTGTGTAGAACTTACAATGACACATATTAGATCAAAGTAACTTTAACACAAACGCATAACTAATTTCTTCAACAATGTGAGGAGACACTACGTTAGCCCAGACAACACAACAGCCGGGTGTGCTCTGATAGACTGTGACCCAAACATGACACTGAAGTTAATTCAACCTCATTAAATGAACTTCTTAATCCAATCAATTTAAGACCTGTTAAAATCATATTGAAAACATTTTAAAGGCCTAAAATTCAGATTTTTTCCCCCAGAAACCCTGTAAAAGTGAGAATATTTGTCCAATCAGAAGCTAGAATTACTATACAATGAGTACAATGTTTCTACATCATTCTATAAACGCATCTTATTTCAACACTGAGCTTCAAGGACCAGTGTGTACGATGTAGGAGGATGTATTTGTAGAAATGCTGATTTGTCTCCTTTGTCAACAACCTCCAAAAACTGTTGTCAAGTGGAACATTAAGGCTAAAATTATGTAGTGTAAACTCAAGACACTTGGAAAGAAAGGGGTATTCAGTTGGTTGCAATGCACACTGGTCCTTTAAAGTACTTATTGAGTCACATTTACTTTAAGTAGCGGTGTCACTTTAACAGATCAACAGGTCTCAGACTTTGGAATCAGAGCGTTAATACAAAAGTTTGGGAGTGCGTGTTGGTACCCGTTCTTTGGCGTAGATGATGTACTTCCTCAAGAGTTCCTGAGGAATCAGTGGCACATCAGACGAGTTGGGCAGCACCACCTCCTCCAAGGCCATGTCCCCTTCGTTGTTGCTAGGATGATGCTTGATGTGAGAGCCGACCACGAAGCGGGCCAACATCTCATCCTGATTGGACAGACAGCCAATCAACATGACAAAACTAAGCATTGGTCTTGTTTTATAGAGCACATTTTTAATCCGTGTTCGTTCTGATGTTTTTTTTGTTTTTTTTATTAAAGAAACTAACAAAAAAAAAACGCTTTACATGTTCATTAAAAATGTTGCCGTTTGTCTCTTTAATTTACATTTCAATTGTCAGCGGGTTCATGTGTACCTGCACAGGGTCCACGGTGTCTCGGACCACACACAGCACGTCAAAACGGGACACGATGGGCTCTGTCAGGTCCACGTTCTCAGCAAAGGTTAGGGAGGGGTCGTACCTGCCGCCTGCAACACAAACACAGCTCAGTCATTTCAAAACACATGACGTGACTCGACCTGTACTGAGCATGTAAAGAGTCATCTGATCTGGTTCACAGCAGCTGCATTCACAATTAAAACTGCAGCCAATTATCATCATTTTTGTGCAATTTGTTTGTGTTTTCTGTGCTATATTCAGTACTTTGAGAATTTCCATCATCGTTACCATATCAGTCACATTTAAGCCAAGCTGCGCATGTTGTTTCTCAGAGCACAGTGACGTCAATGTAAATAAATGGTGACCCTGTAAAAATGTTATGATTTAATCATTTAAACATCGCAGTAGTGAGAGGTAAAGAGATAATTATCAAACACACTTATATGGAGAGTTGGATCAGGTGGTTTCCAAAATGGTTAAGCCTTATAATGGTATTCTGTGGTATTCTATGTTGTTGCAGTCAGAGTTTGACTTGGATGGTGAGATAGATGGTTGCTAGGTGCATTCCGTACCGATGGGGTTAGCGGCAGCGATCACTGTACACCTGGCCTGCAGCGACGTGACGATGCCGGCTTTAGAGATGGAGATGCTCTGCTGTTCCATGGCCTCGTGGATACTCGTTCTGTCTGCGTCGTTCATCTGAACAGAGAGGACGGAGCTGGCATAGTGAGATGAGATGCCGACGGAAAATCTATTTTAGAACATCATTTATGGTCCAGCTGCGTCTGGGCTCACCTTATCAAACTCGTCTATGAGGCACACTCCACGGTCGGCCAGCACCAGAGCTCCGGCCTCCAGAGTCCACTCGCGGCTGACCGGGTGTCTCTGCACGTAGGCCGTCAGACCCACGGCAGAGGCTCCCTGTCCCGTGGTGAACACCGCACGGCTTGCCACCTTCTCCACGTACCTGCCCAGAAAACACAACACATTTCAACAACAGACCTGATGCGTGAGATTACACATTTTAAACCTGTTTTTTTGTATGTTTCATTATTAGGCAGACTATAGATTATAGATTATCCTGAAGTACTGATTCATACTTGAGGAACTGGGACTTGGCAGTTCCAGGGTCTCCACACAGCAGAACGTTAATGTCTCCACGCACTTTGTGTTTACCACCTGAGAGAGGAACAGAGAGCGGGAATTTCACATTAGATGTACGATCAAAGTGAAAGTAAAAAGTGATCCGGCTCCACAGGTTTGAGGTTCAGACCTGGATTTTTGGGTTCTCCTCCAAACAGCGACAAGGCCAGAGCTCTCTTAATGTCCTCATGGCCGTAGATGGACGGCGCCATGCTCGCAAAGATCTACAGATGAGAAACAAAGCCAAACGTTATTTCAACAGCATATTTTCATTTCAAAAATACAGTCAGGAGGTCAAACTTGTCAGGGTTCCCAAACATTTTTACCGACAACATTTTAAAAACCTATTTTTCAGGGACTGATAATATAAATTCCATGACCATTAAATACATGAACACAAGTGGACTTAAGTTCATTATTGTGTGAAAATTAAACACTAACCTTTTTCAGTCTCTAAATGGTGATTTTCACATTCACTTCAAAGACTCACAAAACTATTAAGATAATAAGTTATTTTCAAAAGATTGTAATAATATAGTTGCAAACTAATGCAAAAATCCATTGATTTTAGAACATTTTTCAAATATCAGCTTTAAAATGTGTATGTGGTCGATTTTTGTATCTGGATAAAGGGAAAACCAACTAAAGAATTCATTCATATTACTGCTCCAACTTTAATGAAACGTAAATTCAGAAAGGTAGGTTTAAAGACTTAAAGCCTTTATGCTCTAGCTTCACACTTAGTTTGAGTCTTAAGTAAATTAATTTAATTAAGAAAACTAGAAATTATGTCTAGTTCGTCGTATGTTCATGCCATTACATTGTTGAAACTACAATTTGTCAGTTGTTCATTGTTCCCTGAAAAACTGTTTCTCCTCAAATCTGTGTAAATGTGACGAGTTTAAAAACATTAACAACGCTAAACATTTCGTTCTATGACTTCTCCAAACCTTTCAAAGATTTGACTTAATTCCATGACTTAAAATGAAAAAGTCCTCCATGACTTTTCCGGGTTTTTCCATGACAGTGGAAACCCTGAACTCTGCTGATAAAACCCGTTTAATTCAAAAATTTAAATTAAAATTAAATCTATCTATGGAAATCTGTTTTCCTGTTGTGTTTTAGGTTTCTTGAGTTTTCCAATTACAATTTTAATCAGAGCTGCAGAAAACACTGAGACCGGATCCTGATGCTCACCCTCTCTCCGATGCGCTCGTCCTTCGACAGAGTTACAATGGCCTTGACGTCTTCGTCGGTCAGCTCAGCCACGGCAGCGCCCTCATCCCTGCGGGTGATGTGATTGGCCAGAATCACTGTGGCAAACACCGGGAAGCCGTTGGCCATGTTCAGAGAGCCGTCGTAGTTGTTGTGGTAGATACCTGTCAGCTCCTAAAATACGAGGACAAAACTTTGACGTTATTTTCTCTTACGCTGCAATGAAGAAATAAACATCTGGATCACACACTCAGATTAGTTTAAAAGAATAAACCATTGACTAGAATTCATACACATGTGCAGTATCAGCAGGAAAAAGTTCAATTCTTGCATGTCATTGTAAGAAACTGTATTTGTGTTCTCCTGATCTTTGTAACTGTGGCTCTGCTATACTCTGTATGTTTTAAATGGACTTACGATCTCATCTCCTGGCTTGCAGCTGTCCACCAGGTCAGCCAGCAGGATGGCGTCTTTAGAGCGAGGCAGACGGCCGGCAGCCACCTTCCCAGGACTCTCCTGAATGGTGATTCTCTGGTAGTTCTGGTACACGGTCTGGAAGGACGAGACAAAGAGTCAGATGTAAGAGCAAAGTTAAAGGGACTGGAATAAATGCTGAATGAATGCTGCAGGTTCTTCATGTCCTCAGGAAAGACCTCCTGCCACTTGGTAGAAATATTGATCCCACTCTTGTCAACAGCTTGATAAAAATGTTAAACTATCACGATTGTGACCCTGGTTAAGACATACGACTACATTTCACCCATCCTGGCTTTTTTTTTTTTTATAAAATAAATGGTGCAAAGTTTTAATTATATATGTTCTGCAAAATTATTATCGCTGCAGCTTTTTAATGAAATTTTAGCCGTTGGTTTCTGTTGTTCTGATTCAGAAACCATTGTCCTTACAGTTAAATTTGCAGTTTTCAATTTGTTGAGTGTTTGTTTGAATCTGAAAAGTTGACATAAATGCTGTCAGAACATCCAGTTCAGTACTACAGTTCTGGAGTTAGAAACCATGCTCCAACTACTAGAGATTATGCAGTTAAAATTCATTTCATCAAATATGTTCATTATCGCTGCTTGTTTCATGTTTTGTTATTTCACTCATTTAACTAAGGTCAGTTCAGCAATTACATAAGTAAACACAACATAGATTTCATCTAAAAATTACATTAGCACATACTACATGCATGTACTACACCGTTGTAACAAAACCCTTTGTCCCCTCGTTGCCTAGATCCCAAACACCCCAACATTAGTTTCATCACTTCAGTATCTGATCAACGAGATGCATGGACACAAACTGCTCTTATGGTCTGAGTTATGGCGACCAGGAAATGTTTTTTCACAACATTATGATGTGACGGTGGAGTGAAAAAAAGGCATAAAAAAACAAATCACTACAGGCTGCTTACCTCCTCCATGTTAATCTCAAAGGGACCCTGGGACTGACACTCGGGACAGGAGCCCGGCTTCACCTCCTGGTTCTGGGACTGGAAGAAGGGCCCGAGGACAAAGTTACACTTGTTACAGTTGTACTTGACCATGCCAAGCTGGGGGAGGACGCCAGTGCAGCTGCTCACCACGCCGCTGGTCCGGATCAGCTGGTTCAGATGGAGCTGCCTGAAGAACCAAAACACAGAGCACAAGGCTTCAGCTCAGAGCACAGTTCAAACAGTTACTGTTCACTGAGCTTTTTATGAGAGAAATTTTAGATTCATTGCTCAATCATTCATATGCATTGTTTTGTTTCTTTACCTCAGCGAGCGGATCTCCTCCACCAGTGGCAGGTTGCAGATGCGGACATGGATATCGTGGGCAATTCGGTCGTATTTCGGGTACATGGCCAGCACGACTTCTTTAGCGGCTTCATCAAAAACCTGAACAATCACATTCAGACACACAGGGTTATTGTTTTTGTTTTGTTTTTTAAACTAAAGATCACACAGAAAAAATTTTGAACATGTCAAAGTTCTGTTGTGATTACGCATCAATGTAATTACTTGAGATGGAATCTCTGATCAGAATGAATTCAGGTGGATTTAAGAAATACTGTCCATGTAAGCTCGGCTAATGTGGACTTTTAGCTGATCAGAGGCCAGCCTGTGGTTTGTACTGCACATAAACTGTCACTCAGGATGTTCATTACACCTAAAAACAACACACGCTCACCTTGAGCATCTCAGTGGGAGCCTCTGGTAAAAAGTAGGCTAGGACATGCTCTCTGGCAGCCAGGTCTTCATAGTTCACAACCAGACTCTCTTTATTCTCTGAAATCAAAGGTTAATGACAAAGTTCAAGTATATGTACCAACAATTAAAGCAACAAGTCAAAGACAGATTCATTCACCTTACAAGCCTAAACATTTCAATATGAAAACCTGACATACCTTTGCACATGTCGCTGATCTTCTCCTTGAAGACATTGTGGCCATTTTCATCCACGTGTGTCCGCAGGAAGTTCTTGAAGCGGTTGTAGATCTCCAGTCTGGGAGCCGCCATGGACACCCACTCTCTCACAGTGTGACCCTGCGGGAGGGGAGTCGCGTTAGAGACTCGATCTGACTGACCCGCTACTATGTTGTGTCAGTTTATTAATCACCCTAAGCGCATCAACACAAACCTTCATGTCCTCCAGGTTTTCAATGCTTTCGATCATTTCTTCTTCTTCTCCATCTGCTACTCCCTCTGCTGCCCGCTCAGCCAGTCGCCTTCGCCGTGCTGCCGGACGCTCATCGTCCTCATCTTCACTGTCTGAAAAATGAAAAACATGTTCATGATTCATGATAAAGAAGACCTATATTGCCTTCTCATCTGACAAACTGTCCATCCACTGAGTCCTCACCGTACAGCAGTCCTCTCCTCAGCCGCCCACTGACGCCCTGCTCCCGGTCTCTCCTCCTCATGGCCTCCTCAGCAGCGGCTCGAGCTCCGGGCGACAGCTCTGACAGATCCTCATCGTCCAGGTCCAGACCTTCCGCCTCGTACTGATCCAGGGCAGGGATGGCACGATAGTCCCTGAGAGAAACGAAGAGGAATGGTTACAGTTACAAAGACACACATTCTGAAACAGAACTATCTGGATCTTCACCTCTCCATCCCGTCTCCGATCAGCTCCTCTCCATCTCCGTCCTCCTCCTCCTCCTCCTCTCCGGGCAGGGGGCCCTCTCCTAGCAGCCCTTCTGACTCATCCTCAAAAGGCGGCAGGTCTCGGCCAGGGCTGGAGGTCAGGTCTCCTCGCCTGGAGGCTCGGCTGGGGCTCGTGGCCATGTGGAACGACTCAGAGGAATCCTGTCAGGTTCAAATGAAAACTTTACTTTTCATATTTCAGTCTGTGCAAATCCAGGTGAGCTGGACTTAACTTTTTCTTACAACTGTATTGTAAGAAATTATTTTGTGCTTCAATAACTGCAGTTCAAGTCTCTCTTTTCAAATCTGAATGTACAAACAATGCCTTTTTTTAACCATTTTAAACACTGACTCTTCTATATTAGAAAATGGAACCTTGGATTTTGACCTTCTCACATTTATTTGGTACAGCTATGAATTCCTTATATTTGTATAAATATTCATTCAGCATTTATATGAACATATCTTGAAGAGAGCCATAAGTATAATCATTGTCATTAATATATAACAAACTGAACCAGACAAAACAAGAAAAGCTAGAAAAAAATGTGATGAAATAAGACTAAGTGTTTTAAATCCTTATGCCATTAAACAACTCAGTATCTCAAGTAGATAAACTCTTCTAGTCTTGTACTTCGTAGTATTTCCATTTTCTGTTAGTTCTCTCTACATCTCACAGATAAATACTGTACTTTTTACTTCACCATATTTATAGTGTTGTGTCGTTCGGTATAAAAACGTGTGTACATGATAGGATGCAGTACTATACTAATTCATCCCGTATTACCCACTAAAACGAGGTACAGATTTACGACTTACAACATTAAAATACTCCACATTTGGGAGTGATAAAAACACAACGTTATAATATTCTAATACTTTGAAAGGAGCCATCCTGCAGAATGAGTACTTTCGACACTTTCAAGTACATTTCGCATAGAATAGTTCCGGCATTGTTGTGTATGTGTGCTTTATTCCTTATCCCTTACAGTCTGTTATACCTTACCCTCTTATTTGATCTTTTACAACTATCTATTGTTTATTCACAAGCACCTAGACTGACACCTGATCAACTTAGTGAGCAGGCAAGAAAAAGAAAAGGCTCAGGAGCCACATGGCAGGGTTGGCTTCTACAGCAAGAAAAATAAATAACATCAACAAGCGACTAAATTATTGAAAATTATTGTGTTTACAAATGCATCAGCAAAGAAGCAAGTCAATTCATGTCAGATGAAATTCAACATTAAATTCATTTAAATATACAGAAACTTTGACATTAACAGCCATATCATTGTTGTGCTCTGTAGAAAAGTGAGGACGTTATTGATAGTAAACCAACTCAAATTACAACATTTAACTTTTCAGTCATTCTGTACCTGCATAAAACTCGACAAAGAGTGTGTTTTCTAATCGTCTTACTTACCGCCATTGTTTATTTTTCTGTCTTTCCCTGCCTCTTGAAAAGAAACGTCTACTTCCTTATCCTTCTTCCTTCTGGACTGAACTGGAGTCGCTTTTTCGCGCGAAACGTTCACGTGGTACTCAAAGCCCGCGAAAATTAATGAATATTCAAAGAGCCGCTGACGTTTCGCTTGTCTTATTGGTCGGTGTGTTTGAAAGAGGTGGGACGCTGAAAGCTGCTGCGTTTACTTTTAGTCACACTCACAATCAGGTTCCGTTCGGTCTTGAGACCGGTGAGTGAAGGCGGTGCGGGCTGTAACGAAAACAAATGCACCTTTTGTAAGCGAAAGACTAGGCGGACCCTGAAGGCGGAGTTTAGCTTGTAATATATTTTTTCCCGGGAATATTCAGGCTGCGTTCACATTCTCTTCTTCCCTTTACGTCCTTGCTCATGGCCATGTCTCAAAATGTTTCATTCGCCCTCGTTTTTCGCCTTCACGAACTCTGCTTTCCGTAAACATATACTTTTACTTTTAGACCTCTTGAGACGTCCACTTATAAGAGTTAGAATGGCCAGTGTTCCTTTGTATAATCAAGTTTTTTTCTTTACTTCATGCAGTACAATATTGTCCAAATAATGCTTCTGTGGTGTAGTAACAGTCAGTTCAAACACTGCTTTTAAACACACAGAGGGTTTGTAAGTAATACCAGGTGTAAATGGGGTTGAAAAGTCACGACACCTGTATGGATACCACTTTACAGTAAGACTAGCTCTGTAATGGATCTATAAATGTTATTAATCAGATTGTAAACACTTTATAAGTCAGTCATAAACAGTTGTAGTTTCATAAATCACTTCAGGATCGCAATTGGCAAGATCAACTTATTGCTGCACTTTTTAATCTATTTTATCAGGGGGCCAGGACCAGGACTCCAAAGTGAAGTCAATGCAACGTTAAAGTGTAATTCCACTAACGGCCACTAGATGCTGTGCCAAAAAGCCCTGGCTCCCATAGACTTTTTCTCTAAAGTTTTTTTTCCAGGTGTCATTCTGGTCTCATTTCATTTGGACCCTCTAATAAGTGTTCTGCTCCATCTGCAAATTATTGATCCATTAATAAGAATTTAGAAGGATTTGATGTCTGTTATGTCAGACTGTGATTGACAGGTATGATTGACAGCACACTTGCTTGTTTACTGAATAAAGCATATTTTTTCCTGACAAACAGCTTGACTGTAGTTCTGGTTAATTAATAAGTTACACTAACAAGTCTTTCAAATTATTTAGTTATGCAATTATTTGATGATTACATTTTTACTATGTCAGTAAGATGGAGTTGAGCATTAGCTCACCCATCAGCCCTCACATTCTCCCAGGTCCACCCTTATGTCCAAATAAAGAATGGGATTGTGACGTCAGCTGACACACCACACGCCACATGTCACTGTGTGACTTCAGGACACTGAAGCTTTGGCAGAGATCGTGGAGTGGGGACACTTGTTGCGGTGTTGCCACACTTTTGTCCAAATATGGTCACTTCTGGCTCCAAAAATCCAATGTAGTGATGGCCAAGACACAAACTCCTGACTTCAAAAAACAGTTCAAAAGTCACTGTGGCGCCACCCACTCCTTATGGACAATCTATTGGTCAAACAGCTTATTAATGATTTACTAAGTGTTTACAGCCTAATTAATAACCATTTACGAATCTTTACAAGAGTACTCTTATTTACGACTCGTCTCCTGCTGTGTTGCTTGTCATCAATTATCTTTTAATTAAAGCATTTTGAAAGCATTTGAATTTATGAAAGATTACTAAAGTAGTGATAGTAATAGCATAATAATTACTAAAATTAATAAGGTAAAAAGATACTGATTAACAATAAGTCTGAAGCAGCAAAATATGCCGTGGCTTCCAGTGTGCACTATGCAGTACTACAGAACACCCACCAAGTGTACCACGTCACTGTACATCGTGTATAGAACACACTGTACAAATTGCAGATCAGTTGGACAAGGTTTGTGCTGTGAGGCTGACTTCCTGTCACCAGTAGGTGGAGTCATAAGTCATAGTAAATTTTGATATGTCATCATGTGCAGGTCGGGACTCTGATCATACATGTGAAGTTTGATGCAGATTGGACAATGTACAGTCGAGTTATAACACCTTGCAATATCCACTATGTGGCGCTAGAGAACATCACCAAGTATATGTCACATCACTGTACATCGCGTATAGTACACATTGTCCAAATTTCAGGTCAATCGGACAAGGTTTGTACCATTAGTTTTGCATCCTGTTGGCAATAGGTGGCGCTAGAGACCACCCACCAATTATACGCTGCGTCACTGTACATCATGTGTGAATACAGTGTGCAAATTTCACGTTAATCAGACAACGTTTGTGCCATGTGGCTGAGAGCTGTTGCCAGTAGGTGGCGCTATGTGTCAGAGTCTCTATTGTTGTGCCACTTTGTTTAGGACAGGACTCTTATCACACATGGAAAATTGGAGACAAATCCGTTGCTGTGGACGCAGGCACTGAATGTTTGAAATTTTGCAGGGGGCGCTATGGAGCTATTTTAACAAAGCTTGACCCAAAACCCACATTGGCCAACAAAATACACTCCTCGTGACACATCTGCCACGTTTCGGGAATTAGAAAGCATTCCTAACCCCCCAAAAACAACATGTTTTATGGCGAGTATTGCGTCGCCATGACAACAGCGTTTGGCGACCGGTCAAAAGCTTCACCGCGTCTGTGCCGATGAAATTTCAGTTGGATCTGGGCAACCTAGTAGGAGTAATGAGTATCGTGGCGTGACCAACTAGTCATAGGTAAAAGTATCGGGCGTGATACTTCCTGTCATCAGTAGGTGGCGGCTACACGTCAGTGTGAATATTAATATGTGATTATGATCAGGGCTCTGAGCATACGTTGAAGTTTGGTTCAGATAGGACGATGTACAGCCGAGTTATAACCATTTCGTGTTTTTTGGCGAAGCGTCAAATTTGCTGCCCCGCCCTGACCACAAGGTGTCACGACCGCCGACCGTTTCCATAACTTTTCATCGGCAACATGTTAAGTCTTGGCTGACCGAGTTTGAATTCGATTGGATCAAATCTCTAGGAGGAGGAGTTTAAGTACGTTGTGAGAAAATGGCCAAAAATGGCCAAGCAGTTCAAAATGGCCGACTTCCTGTTGGGTTGGGGTCGGGGTCGCAAGAGACTTTTTTGTACATGTAGGTGTGCTGCACATGTTTACCAAATTTCGTTCAGATCGGAGAAATTTCCAATGGGAGACTGATTTTTGAGGGGCCGCTAGTGAGTGAGTTGTGGTCGCCAATGTGCCAGCAAATACAATAGGTCCTTCACCGGACACCTAGTGTCTGTCGGCTCGGGCCCTAAATATATGTTGATATTTAGTCCACTTACGGCTGTGTCAGAACACGACCGGTGCCAGTACCTGCCACTGCCACTAGGAGGCTTCCAGCATTATTACTGGACACTGTCATTTCTGACAAACCCCCGATCCTGGAAAAAATAACATCTCAACCAACAAATCGTTATCAGCATTAAAAACAGACAGATAAAGTAAAACCTCAAGTTTAATCACCTTTGTTCATGTTCATTTTAACTCATTCATCAAATATAACAACCACCCCTTTAAAATCCTGCATTTTAATATCTCTAAAAAAAACAGAAGAACAGAACAGAAGAACTCCCCCTTTTTCTGAAACAATACAATCAAAACACAATAAATCTCTTCGCAAAGTTTCCAGCAAATAAATAAATTAATACAAACACATGATTTTAGTCTCATTGGTATCAGAACGGCCTCCACCTTCTGCACAAACCAACATTTAAAAAAGCAACTGAACACACTTACATCTGTGTTTATGATATACAGCTACATATGGACAGTAAAAACATGACTTTTCTTTTTGTTGGGAAATAAACAGGTTAACAATAATGTTCTCTATTGTGAGAATTTGTGATTATTTTCCACATATAAGGCCAGAAGAAACCAACATCCAAATTATATTCATCTGTGTATTCAAGAGAACACTTTGGAGGCTGTTTAAGGCTTATTTTTCAGTGTGTGGTTTTCATCTCCTCAAAAGGAGAAATCTTTCAGTAGCTCCTACAGGCAAACACATCTGTAAGAAATACTGTTGGAATCCTAGATTACAGCTGTTTTATTTCCTAATTTAGAGGAAATGTGATCCTGATGAGAAAAAAACAGGTGTCTGAGTATTTCGACATAACACAGATGTGATTTTCCTTCTTTAAATTATTCTTCAAGTCATATTTGAGTCTCAAATTCACCTTGAGAGCCTTTAGTTTGACGTTTCATGTCGTAGGAACATTAATTTACAACTGGTCCGACATGTTGTGCAACAGCTTTGGGGTCGGTAGCTCTGAAGCATCAGTTTCTTCAACTATAAGTTCATACATCATAACTGCAGCACCTCAGCTGTTCAAACACATTCACTGTTATCTTCCTTAGGTTGGTTCTTTATCAGCATGTAAAAAGAACAGACTGGACTTCAGTGTTTCTTATATGTCGTCTGCAGTAGGGATGGAATGTGAAAAGAGGCAATCGAATCATCAGAATAAAATGTAATTGTATTGTACACGTCTTCAAACAACATATAATCTCCTTTCAATTTGTCATTGCACTGCCACTTTCCTTTACCTTTCCGACAAACAGACAGGAGCTGTTTGGTGGATTTAGAAAACCCAGGACTTCACATCCTGACTCCTGTAGATTTTTAGGTTTAGACAAAAATGCTTTGATCAGGGTTCGGAACGGATCGCAGTTAGGTCTAAACATGAATAAATATTAATAAATATCATTTTTTTTGTCTGATCTTTGTGAATTTTTTTCTGTATTAAACCAAACCCTGACATCTTTCCCGAAACCTAACCATAAAAAGGTTTAATAATGCTGTCGTTTCTGAGAGACACAGTTGTTATTATAACCTCAATCTACTTCCTCAAAACATCAAAACCTCCACAAGTGGTTAAAAACGCTACAACCATGATACATCGAAAAACGCTGATCTGAAATCAGGCTTTTCCCTACCATTAAACACTTCAGTGCAGCACCTAAGCTGAAGATTTCTCTATCACCCTGGAGAGAAAATGTACCGTATTAACCTGAATGAACAGTGCTTTTGTCTCAAAATAAGCAAAATGTATTTTGTATGTATTTTTGCTCTATTTTTTCAAGTTTTCTGTTTTTCTGTTCAGATGCTTTTAGGCGCAACTAAAAGTGTGGAAAAACAGCAGGATAGAAATATACCTAATATAAATTTATCAACTCCCATCCCTAATCTGCAGACAGCTGAAGCTATTACAGTCCCAATTAGTGTTTTATATGGAGGTTAGTATTAGCTGACAATTTTTTCCAATACTGATGATTTGTCATGTGTAAAACTGTACAAACAATCAGAAAGGTAAGCGAAAGAGAGAGAGAGACAGAAAAATAAATTATAGCTGAGATCAGGAGTTATCAGATGACTTTACACTGCGTACAAAAGGACGTTTAGGTTACAATTCTCCAGAAAAATAACTGTTTGAGAGTGGAAATAAAAGCTGAAGGTTAAAGAGGGCTTTAAAATAAAAGTAATGAAATCTTCTCCGTGACTGTGAGGAGGAGGAGGAGGAGGAGGGGGAAGGCATCAAAATAAAAGACACCATGTCAGGTGGAGGTTCCTTCAAAATAAGAGCTGTCCAGAAAACGAAAAAAAAAAAGGGTGAGTGATGTTTGTCTCATAAATGTCTACATCCCACATACATCCTACATCCCACGTGTTTGCCATTGCCATGTAGTATATCAGGCAGCAGTTTCATTGTGTTCATGTGATGCTGTACCAGGCACACCGTGTGCATGTGTGCTCCAGTTTGAACTGAGGACACTGTGTGGCTTCAGCGGCTTTCATCCTCTGCAGTTGTGCTTGTTCCCTTTGAGGACAAGTGGAGCCTGTCTTCAGAATCTGCCAGCCACATGGTTTGTGTGTGTGTTTTATTTCAAAACCAGAGTAGCCTCCGACCCGTCTTTCCTCTTCAGATACAGTCCGTAGGTCAGATGGTGTTCCCTCCTCAGGAAGGCGTAGAAGTAATCTGACACCAGCAGGATCTGAAGAGGGAAGTATATATTGAAACGGAATGTTCAAAATTGTGTTTGAATGCATTTAACCAAAGCGTATGTAAACTTCTGACATCATCTGTACATCCAGATCCGAGACCTGGCCGAGACCTGCTTATAACTTGTTACCTGAGCTACGTTAAACAGCAGTGTGATGGCATAGTAGAAGTTGGAGTTGGCACTGCCGGAGTAGATCCAGAGGTGCCAGAGGACAGGAAACAGAGCTGAACAGGCCAGCAGGACGCAAGACACCAAGAAAATATTTCTCAAGACTGAAGACAAACAAGAGACAAGAACACAGTGGTACATAAAAAAAATCCTCACACTATCATCAAACATTGCTTTTTCTTAGTTTGATTTTATTATTTCTTTAATTCCACATTTTTGTGTGATCGTTACTGTTTTATTTCAATAGAGTTAAACAGACAATTCAACCCCATGGGTCTTTATGGAAAACGCACATAAAAACATAGTGATTTATAAATGTAATTTGAGTTGTATTTGCAGACAGAATGAAGACAACATTTGAAATTTTTTGTCTGGTTGACCTGCAACGCATTCGCAAAAAAAAAAAAACGAACCCTCACAGACTTTACTGAAATCAGCTGATCAGTGGCTGAGTGTGAAATCACCAAGGGCTCATGGTGTATAAGGTATGGGACAACAATTTATTATATATCACATGACATTAGGAAAATTCAATTGACAGAGCTCAAAATACAATATAACACAAATAAAATAAGTAATGAATTCATTATTTATGCTACAAAAATAGTTGTAGTAAGTGTTTGTGATGTTGTTTTTAAAAGTCCCAAACCCACAAAGTAAAAAAAAAAAAAAAAAAAAGGTAACCCTGAGTTTAAACATCACAACACTGAATTGTGGGTAATTCCCTCAGGTAAGGTCTGCAGAAGGTGCTGACTTATGGAGCGCGGGCATAAAGGGCTCAAAATGTCTGCGATGAAGCCCATAACCACTTCACAATTTTACAAATGGGACAGACGTAAGCCCTTAGGGACTGACCTGGAAAATGCCTCAACGTCTGTGAGGGTGGACATTGGGACTGGGCCTGGGCCTGGGTTGCATTGGAACAGTCCTTTTCACTGAGTGTCAGCTATGATAAGAGCTGGTTGAATTCTCTAAATACTAAGGAACAGTGTTTCAGTGCTTCCTTTGCTTTTCAATACTAATGCCTTTTTGTCTCCCTTGGCAACATCAGACCACCAGACCGTTCACAACAACAAATGATCAACATAACTGGTGAGGCACACATTTTCCATCTTATACCATCAGGACACTAAGCTGAATATCTGTGATGTGTGGTCACTCAGACACCACTGCATTAAGAATCATCAACAACAACAAGTGACAGAAGCACATGGGCTCAGGATTACTGTGGCCAACCTTTGTCCACAGTGTGGAAACGTCTATTGTGGTCCATTACAAATACCTCCAAGCCCATCAGCAGTGGAATGAGGGTGGGGGAAGAAAAAAAACAAAAACACACTTACATCTGTGCAGGTGACTCCAGACGGGGAGGAAGGCCATGTACAGAGCGATGTCTCCCACTGTGGGGTAAGACTTAAAGATGGAGATCACAGCCAACTGCATGAAGATCAGAAACACTGGGTGTTCCCTGTAACACACAAACAGCAGCGGGCTTAGGTGAGTCAAACACAGGAGGACAATTGACGAGAACAAACAGCAGTTTATATTAAACCGATGGAGTGAGACGTGAGGGTGAGATTCAGAGGACGTACTTCAGTTTGACAGTCAGAGGGATGGTGTAGAAGAAGACGTTGATCTGAAAGACACATAGGAAGAAGAGCCGGAAGTGTTCGAACATCTCTGCGAAGAAGTACCAGAAGAGGCCGATGTTTGGCGTCAGGTCTGGTACTGACAGACTGTGGAGAGAGAATACACCAAGAGTCAGAGAAGAGGGAAATGATCTGCAAATTCAGCATAAAAGAAATCAATAAATTAACGCAAGCACAGATTCTCATTCTCTTGCCATGATATGCAGAACCAAAGAGGAGAAATGCGTAAAATGTCCTTTGAAATCGTTGGAAAATAATCTTAGTGTCTGTGATAAGGTGAGATATCTTGAATCTTACAGATGAAATGACAGATGATCTTTATAGGCAATGCCTCAGGCTGGGTACCAAACTTCAATACTTGCATGGCACTGGGGAGGCATATTAACAGACAGGCACAGAGCATCCCTGTTACCATGTCACTTCTGTATGCGTGCGCTGTTCTCATGGATGTATTATATTCTATCAATGTCATCTATTTCTACTGAGCGGAATCACACTAAGCTAATGAAAGCTTGTGGTTTCAGAGGCTGCTGGTTCAGGGTCTGGCTTGTTGTGTACCAGATTTTGTTGTGTATCTGACTGTAAACACAAGCAATGATGTGCCTGCATGTGTGTATATTGAAACATGTGTGCAGTTAGTTTCACTGTCATTGCCATGCACTGTAACGTTCCTAATTAATCTAAAACTTAATTTACATTGTTGGCTACATTGTAAAGTGAGACTCTTCTCACCACATGATTTTCGGCGCATTATAAAACTATGGCAGAACAAAATAGACTATGGCTGGACGTCACAGTCTTTATCATTACTGGGAAACCCTTTTGTAGAACATTTATTGTACTTTGTATGGTGTCATGTCTTATATCCAGACCCTGAGTCTGCAATAAAAAGTTTGATTGACTCCTCTCAGTTTCTCTGTTTAGTTTCTCTTCAGTGAGTTTAAATACAGGTTTGGAAGTTCATACACCTACATGAAGCCGTAGACAGAGGGCAGGTAGTCCCAGGAACCGAGCAGGAAGAAGGACAGGCACACGATGACAAACAGGCTGCCCAGGTACATGAAGGCATACTGCACGATGAACCACCAGAAACTGGCCCACCGGATGTTCACAGGGATGCACTGACGCTGGAGGAGACAAGAGAGACACATATGTCGAGGTGATTATCCAACCCCTTTCACCCGTAAACTTCTGCAGGGAAGTGTTGGGTGTGAACACACACGGACGGAAGATGTCTGGACAGAGGTGGAACATAACTAAGTACAAATATTTCATTACTGTACTTCAGTAGACTTTTCATGGATCTGTACTTTACCTGAGTTTACTTGAGTTTTCTCAAGACTTTTTATTTTCTACATTTTTACACAAATATCTGTACTTTCTATTTACATTTGCAAAACATACTTGCTACTTTCATTTTAATGCATCTGAGGGAAATTATTGATCATTTTTATTTTGCATCAATGGGCACTTTCCCAACAGACTTCAAGACCGACTTCAACCAAAATGAATGAACAATAACACATAGAAAGACGATCCCTTGGTGCATCCATCATTCATATCACACGTGGCAAAATGGAACAAGACAAAAATAACATGACAGGACAAAATTAACGTACAAGACGCAACATGATGAAAATGATGTAAAACAACAGGATGAAACACAAGCAAACTGTAGCAAAAAAGTAGTATTTAGTGATAATTAAACCAACTACTGATTAATTTTCAAGTGAAAATACTGTCCAGACCACAGTCCCAAATTTCTGACCACGACAGGATCTTTTTTGATTTTTGATTTAGGAGCTAAATCTGCACTTTCCATCAGTAATGGCTTCTGTAGTTTACAGAGCTGAGATACTGCAAACAAAGAAACATTATGCGTTGTATGTATTGCTCTCAGTGATCAAAACATCGACATTTGTGGAGAAGACTAAGTTTACTGACTCGACCGCAAACTTTAAACATGAAACACTAGTAAAGCACAACAACAGCAAGAGGCGTTAACTCTGCGGGGACAGATGCCACTAATGGAGTTAGTTCATGTGTGAAAGGGGCTTTAAATCCAACCACATTAAAAGAAGAAAAAAAAAAACAAAAGACAGAAACATGGTGGGAAGGATCTGAGAAGCTGAGGAATCTGATCAAAGATTGAAAAAAAAGTTATGAAAGAGGACATGCAACAAAGAGGTGAACAAGAATTAAGACAAACTCGACTTGTGACATAAAAACAGCTATTTATTCCAAACATACCTGCAGCAAATAGAGCACAGCTGGAGCACACAGAGTGAGAGGATAGATGGACTGGTATGTGGCCAAGGCCAAGAATATGGCACTGAGCAAGGCATTTTCTGAAAAAGACAGTTATTCACACTGAGGGCCTTCAGTATAATTTTTTCTTTTGTCACATGAAGTGGCTTCAGAATGCTGTGTGTAAATTGTATTCCTCTGTATGACTGCATAATGTACAATTACACCACAATAAATTACAGTCAAGCAGCTTTACATAGACATAAAAGCATTGACACTGTGAGGATCCCTGCGGTGAAACAGTCAAAAAAGGAGAAAGCACAACAAAACTGATCATTAAAAGTGGGCCTTTAGACAAATATTTTAAAACAGCCGGTGTTTTGTTGTTGTTGTAATCATTCTTTCTTTTTGATCAAACATGCTGTTGAAACATACTTTCACAACATGATTAATAGAATACTGTATATGTCTAAACTTTTTCTTATTATGGGACAATCTGTGTTTGTTAAATCAAGGAGCATCTGCCGTAGTTCAAGTCTTTTTAGTACAGAATTCACTCTTTGTTTCTGTGCTGAGCTGCAGTGGAAAGACTGTTACACGAAGAAAAAAGTACGAAGAGACTGCAACTTTGGAAGATTTGTAACAGAGCATTTATATCCAATAAATAATGGAAGAATAATTGCAGCAGGTTAAGACTGTTTCTGCTAGGACTACAGACTATTTTCTCAATTAATCGATTAATTGTTTGGTCTATAAAATGTCAGGAAATGCTGGAAAAGTGTTTCCAAACGCCCAGGATGACGTTCTCAAATTTCTTGTTTTGTCCACAATCTAAACATATTCAGTTTACTGTCACAGAGGAGGAAGGAACCCAGAACATATTCACATTTAAGAAGCTGCTATCAGAGAATTCAACTTTTTGTTTCTTTAAAAACTTTACTCAAACCGATTGATTATTAAAATAGTTGCAGATTAATTTAATAGTCTATAATAAACTAACGGATTGATCGTTGCAGTTCTAGTTCCTGGTAGAAATGAGAGTTCATTCATCATTTGTGTTGTATGAATGAATATATAAAATGTAGATCTTACTCTTCATAGTGGAGAGGATGAAGAGGGCAATGATGGAGTTATTCAGACCACAGGTGGATTTGGCGACACAGGACAGAATGGTGAACGGGTTCAACAGGTAACTGTCAACAAAGGGACAATGAGAAAAAGAAACATCATAAAAATGTCCATTACCTTCACATTATAGATTTGTTATAGTTTTGCTGATGAAGAAGAGTCTTTACAACAGGAGGATGGCTTTACACACCGGTAACGTTCAGGAGGCTGTGATATTCATTTTACAGCCTTTAAGGACACTTTCCTTTAAGAACTTAAAACTTTGTGACACTTTCATCAAACAAAACACATTAACTAACCAGGGTTTATAATTCTCGTCTGATGTGAATGCACCATGTGAGGTGGGGGGGTACTTACAACATGGCTACTTTCAGAGGGATGTAGTACATCTGTCTGGGGTTTCTGACAAGTTCCAGACTGTCCACAGGGAAGCGATCTGCCTCCAACGCATACTTCTGCTGTTTCAACTAAAAATAACACACAAAATAAGAGACATTTCTACAGCAACTCTGAATTCATGTGCGAGATATGAGTCCAGTTAATGATGCCCTGAGATTGAGAACGGAAGAGGAGCTCAGAGCAGAAAATGATTAAGGAGGAAGTACCAGAAGCCCCCGCCCTCTCCTCAGAGAGAACCAAAACAAGGATGATGGCTCTGTTCAGACCGGGCATTAATATCTGTCCTGAGATCAGACACACGAGGACGGCTCTAACACCAGGTGGGTGAACAAACACACTCAGGATGTACTGAGGACACATTCCTATCCAATCTCTCAGGATGCATTCGGAGGTGGTCTGAGTGATTCTATTGTAAGTAGACAGCTGTAATACAAAGGTGTGAACACACTCAGGACACACTAACATCTGATTATTCAGGACACATTTGAAGGTGGTCTGGGACGCACGTTTTTAAGCAGCGTGAACATGAATGAAGATTCTATCATCACTAGAGTGTAGGTGATGCAAGAGAAGCAATAAAGCAAATGGAATAGTCAAAGTCCTATTGATATTTAATCTGTAGTGATTGATTCACGTCACTTCACGTGAATTAAATTTGCAAAGTAATATTACAGAGCCAGTCTGTTAAACTTGAAATGCCCTTAGTCTTAAATTCTGCTGTATAATGTTAGTCTGCCGGGGGACAGTGATGCATCGAGCATCTCTCCTCCTCTAT
>JAPQRN010000021.1:1993429-2010338 GCA_037367275.1 Coranthus polyacanthus
TCACAGAGCAGCACAATAATGCATTTTCAGTTTATAATGCATGCAATTTCATTTGTGCATTTATCTTGATATTAAGATCATTTTCCATTGAAGGTACTGACAGAGCCATAACAAAATGAACCATAAACATTGAACTAGTCCGGCCCTCGGCTTGTAGCAAATTTGGTTTTTTGGCCCTCTGTGGTATTTGACTTTGACATCCCTGTCCTAGAAGATCCCATGGACCTTGGTGTGGGGTTAAAAAAAAGGAAAAGAAATTAAAAGGGAAAAAATCTCCAGGTGTGGATAGTGAGAGGCTCTGTGAGGTTTTCTGTTTGACTTGACTTTGTGATACAGCCTGAGACAGTGAGTCTGTTTTGCAATTTGAATTATTTTTTCATATTTGTTCTTTATTTCTTACACCATACAAACACATGCATTTAACAGAATAAACTGTTGTAATTCTAGTCAGATATACTGGTGCCTTAATGATGTGATATTGATCAGAATATTAACTCACACATTCACACATTGACAGTTTTTGCTTCTCTTTCTTTCCAGGCTTTGGCTGCAGCAGCTGTTACTGTTGTCTGTAACACATTTTGAAATTTCTTGTATCCATTTAAAATTATAGTTTGTTCCTTTTGTGAGAAATATGCAGCTGAACTCAATCTGTCCATGTTTGAGTGAGTTGAAAACTCCCTTTGTGATACCGTTTAGCTTGATAGGCCAATGTTTGGTTTTGTTGAGCCGGGTAACAGACAGAGATCTGCTGAATGTGCTTCATGATCCAGGCCCCTGCTCACAGCACAACACACACTCCATCACAAACTCAGAGAAAGGGTTGTTTTGCTTCAGCACTGAGGTACACATTCTCTATATTAATACATAATGTTGTTTTTATTGTATGTGCAGATGTCTGTAAATATGTTTAAACATATGGTCAAATAGACTTAAAATACACACTGCTGTGCCGACGCTGATAACTGAGAGCCCTTATTAATTCCCTAATTAATTAATTTGAGAGTGTCTATGTTTGCAAATCTAAACTCCAAACCATAAAAGGTCTCTATGGAGCAGTTTAAAGCCGACTGACAGCTGATCAGCTCAGAAGTCTTCAACATAAACAGACGTGGCTTCAGATAACAGCTCAGAGGACAGGAAGTCTCATCACTCTATAAACACATTTCCTCAGCTCCTCTCTCCCCACATATTTTTCTTACACCTGTCTTTGTGTTTAAGGGACTAAGACATGAGGAAAAAACACAAGTGAGGGAAACGTGGATGCAATTAAGAGACATCCATTTTGTCTTATTGGTTGTTCTTTAGCCTTGTTTGTTTAGGACACTTGCTTCATTGTGTTTTTGAACTCTTCCTTTAATCGGAAAAAATATCTTTGTACCAAACTTCATGGCTATCCATCTTATATACCTTTAACATTTTAGCATTTTTGCTTAAAAATGTATCAAAATGATAAATTATTCATCAAATTGGCTGCAGACTGATTTTCTTCTGATGTAACTGATGCAATTTTACTTGTTAGACATTTCACACAGAATGTCATGATGGTGACTCAGGAGTCTGGAAACATGAGCTCTTCTACAAACATAGTGTTGATCCAGCTTTTTAACACAGAGATATTTCACATGACAAATGCAAACTGACTTGGTGATTGTTTTAGAAAATTCAGAGGATCACAAAAGTCATTAGGATTCACACTTTAAATGTGATCCAGTAGTAGTGGACTAAAAACAACACGTATGAGTGACAGACGGGTATATTATAAGTATATATGAAGGCAGTATTTTTTTGTTTTTGTAGAGACCACAGACTGTATGTAAAAATGTTTTCTATGCCTGAGACAGTGTGTGTGTGCATGTTAAAGTGGGCAGACTGACAGACAGAGGTGTTTGTGTCTCACCCTGGTCTGTGTCGTCCGATTGGTCCAAATGGATCGAAGCGGGCCCCTGGGGGAACAGCGCCGGGAGGCAGGATGTCTGGGATACCGCTAGATGGGTCGAAGCCAGAGCGAGGATACCCTGACCTCAACGGGTCGACTATCATCCCACCAACGCCGCGAGACCTGAAGGAGGATAGAGAGATTGATACATTCTTTATTAGCCACATGACCAAGGCTGGCGGGATTTGTTTTCAGTACAGGACAGGTTTTCTGTACCATTAGAATGCTTAGACGGCAGCACCCAATCCATTGTGGACATAAATTCATATCAAATTCATGTGGAGAGCATCACAACTAACTAAAGAACTTCTCACAGTTGTAATGGTTGTAGTTGGTCTCCAGCAGACTTCTTCAGCTAGTTTTAACTTTAACGGTTTCAGGTTAGGGCTAGGTCTGCTCCAACTTTTTCTCCAAAGTTTTAGTACACATACAGTATATGGTAATAATAATGGACCAAAATAATGTGAATAAAAATTTTAAAATCATCTAAAACTAAAGTAAATTCCTCCAAATACAATTCAACTAAAACTACTTCTGCATTCATAAAACTAACTCAGACTAAAATGAAATAAATCAAACTCTTTTGTACACATGCCATTCCATATAAAGGTGGGGTAAACTATCACATAGAGTTAGTTACAAATGGGAATGCACATTTTCAGACAGTCCCTCTTGGAAGAAAGGAATGAATGTAAAACTGATGGTATTTTCCACATAAAAACTAGAAGATGTTGTCATTGTGATAGGGTAAAGAAATGATCATTAACTGTGTTCTGTGATTTAAAAATTTCCATTGAGTGTCAGTAGAGAAGCTCATGGGAAGGAAATAAGTATCCTCAAGTTGAGATGAAAACACCATAAAGACTACTGTGTCTTGTTGCTGTGGTTTGTTTTTCTCTTCAGTGTGTATCCTGACGCTGTGATTTTTGCAAGTCTGGACACACGCCAGTAATCCACTGCTGTCTGTCTGATACTGTGCAGACTGACTATTCATCCCCAAATCCCAGATTAGAACAGAAGCAGACAGATGCTTACATATACATCTGAAAATGATTGACAGAAAATAATTTGTTGGACTTAATTGTGGGAACTCACCCAAAGGGATCCAGATCTGCACCTCCAGCTGCAAATGGAGGAATCATGTGGTCGGACCTGAATGCACATACAAAAATAAATGCAAACAATGTTTAATTTCATCGTCTGTACAACTACAGTCTCATATGTGTGAGTGTGACACAGGTAATAACACACATTAACCATCTCCATGTATATAATGACCCTATTATCTGTAGAACTGATTACTGCAACATCTTTAGTGTTGAAATAATTAAAGCTTGTGTTGAGTGAGTTCATAGACAAAACTTGAAAATAACCATTTTATGCTATTAATCAATAATTAGAAAAAGGAGAAAGGCTTTCAATTAAAGGTGAAGAGGCATTCTTGTTCCGCCTTTAAACCCACAGTATTTAACATTTCCACATAAAGATATGTAAACCAATTATACCTAGGTTATATATTTTGTTGAAGTGTGTACATCACGTTTCCAACAATGTTCATATTTTGAGAAATCCACAATTTTATTCAACGTTTCATTTGGTCACCTGTCAATGCTGTCATATCCCCTTTACTTATGTTAATGTTTAACACTGTTTACAGGTATTTCATAGGAATGAAATGGCATTACATGAATATATGGCACTAACCATGATGTGAATAAACCTGTAAGCTATTTAATTGAGTTGCCTCTTAGTTAAATGCTTTGAGTGACTTTAGGTTCAGTCTTGTAGTATACAACCCCTAATAAGAAAATGTAGGGACAAGACAGTGGTGTAATGTTTTACTGTCCCAACTTTTTCTTGAATGTGTTGCATTACAATTACCATGAAACATTTATGATTGAATATTTTACATTTAAGTAACCAGAACTAATAAGACAAAGGACTTAAATTACGTGTTATTCTTAATTTATATCTGATCAATTTTTGAACCTCATCACTGGGGGAAATTAAAGGTTTACGTGGGCCACAGCATATAGACTTGGCTGGTCTACAGTATATGTGGTTCACTGGCCCTATTTTCAACTGTTATTTGTTTTTCCTGAAATAAAAATGGTGTCTCAGAAATAATCTCTGAACATTCTATCATGACTGAAAGGCATATCACATGACCAGGGGGCCAACAACGGCGCTTGACACAGCAAATTGTTTGAGTAAAAGCTCACCTGTGTGAATGTAGTCAGTAGTATGATGAGAAAATGCAGAATTTAACTGTCCAACAGCTGCTAACAGTGTCTCAGCCTCAAACTAAACAACCTCCCCAGTTGCTTTCTGACATTTTATTGAAGAAATGATTCACTGTTGAGATAATCTGCAAATTTACTGATAATGAAAACAACCATAGTTGCAGTTATTCTGAATTATTCAGTTGTTCTCTTCCTCAGCAGCCTTCAGGTGCTTTGCGTCTTCTCTGTGTTTACCTTTCTTTTTAAAAGCTCTTCCTCTCTGTCTCTTTTCCATGTTTCCCACACTTTCTGCAGCCCTGACTCAGTTTTTGCTGTCTCATTCATCACTCCTTGTCTCGTTGTCTCTCTGCAGCTCTTTCACTTCCTCTTTCAGTCTCTTATCTGGTTTTATTTTCTCCCCTCTCCTCATCTTTTCCCCGTCTCACTCCGACTTTGCCTCATTTTTTTGCCTCGTTTCCATCTGTTGTTGTTTTTGATCCATCCTCATCTCTCTCTCTTCCTGTCCTTTCCTCTCTCCCTCATTCTGTCTCTCTCGGGAAGAGGAGGCGACAGCAGTGAGGTCGATAAAGTGCTGACATCACCTCGCATCTCATCTGATCGGGTCGCAGCTACGGGGGAGGGGGGGCAGAGTGACTTCAATCTGTCCTGCAGCTTTTTCTCTTTCAGCCCAAACTTTGTCAGTAACCCCCTGTTGTAAATATTGAACGGAGGATACTGCAGTGGAAACCTCCCTACAATTATGCACATGCACGCACGGACGGACGGACGGACGGACGGGCGGGCGGGCGGGCAGACAGACAGACAGACATACACACACACACACACACAGTTCTCTTACTGGATTTGCTGAGTTTGTGCCTTGTACAAAGTCTAGACAGAGGAGCTGTTACAGCAGCAGAGAGTAAATGAGGACAGTACTTTGAGCAGCTCCACACTCTATAATGTATTTATGCTCATGTCTTTCTATACCTTTTACAACTCATTTTAGTTTTAACCAGCACAATAACAACATTTTGGCTGGCGATCATCACTACTTCAAAGGGGCAGTGTAACAAAGTATGATGTCAAAACACTGCATTGGGTAATAAAAAATAGTAACACCCACATTTACTAATAATCTGCCACATTTAGTCACTAGAAAGTCATTCAGAGTCAGAATTATCTGATCCCAGCTCCCAGTTTTGTTTCCACCTCTATGACAGTAAACTCAATATCTCTGGGTTGGGACCAAACAAGACATTTGAGGACGCCACCTTAAGCTTTGGGTTTTATAAACTAAACAATTAATGGACTAATGGAAAAACATAGTCCGATTATAGGAAAAGAAAAGGAAAAACAAGCGTTAGTTGCAGCCTTAATTACAACTAAGATCTTTGTCACCATGGTCACAGTCCATGACATACTGACTGACATAATAGACACAAAGGAGGAAAACATTATCTGTGGTTTGATAATATTGTGGAAGGAGAAGAAGAGTGGCCTGTTGGATCTCTGAGTGACGTGAAAATGTGATAATATAGTGCATAATGTAAGAAAAATCATATCATGTAATGCATATTACATATTTATTTACAAATACAGCCAAACACAGGGACTTCATGTCAGTAGATCAGCGTTGCATCCTATTTTTCCTACCATTACATGACTTAGGTGCAGTCAGGTGGTGAGCTCCTCTTAACAGAAATAGTGAGACAACCTGCATCTTTTGCCACAGAGCTTTTAGTTTTTAAGCAGAACATCACTCTATTACTCTATTCACACGTCTGTCGTCTACCCAGTGACTCACTGCACTTACTCACAGTGTCATGGCTTAGGGCCACAGTAACATGGTAAAACATAGACAGAAAAATACACAGAGATAGCATGAGTTATAAATAAAGAGGTGACAACATGCACTGGTGTGTAGCTGGTGAGAGAAGGTGAAGAGGCATGGAGGCAAGCCCCCTCACTTCGTGTCAAGCCTTGCTCTAGGACAGGTGGTTGGGGGTTACTGGTCAAACTGTAACACAGGTGTCCCCTAAAGTGGGCTCAGGGAAAATAGAAATGTCTTCTGCAGCTGAATTTTAAATGACACCGATGCACTGTGGGCCGCGGATCTAAATTAATTGATAGTTAATTGGTCTGGGACTGCAGCTTCTGTCAGGAAGGAGAATCACTCATGACAGTGCTGCATGCACATTTTTAAATGCTCAAAAATATGCTCCCATAACTCTGAATAGGCTATTTGACTATTTTCAAGTGGTTGAAGTCATCACTGAAATGCATGTTGATGGATTTTCTGCTTGCAAAAAAACAGTTGGAACAGCCAAATCTGATTTTACTGACAAATCTCTGTGTCGGGGGCAGACCATAAAGATGAACAGAACACAGAACATCTTAACATAGCAAAATGTAACTTGTAAATTTTCATAACTTGCTGTTAAGAAACTGGAACCCCCTACATGCCCTCTTGGTACTCACATTTTTATTTCTAGCAGCGTTGACTGCTGCTATAATCTTTTGACAAGGCTCCTCAAAAAAAAAAAAAAACAGAAAAAAACCTCAGCTTATTCAAATTCAAAATGCAGCTGCTACAGCTGCTAAATCCCATATTTGTAAATATCCACTGCAATATGTATTAATTCACTTATTACAATATGCAGGTCATATTATTATGAAATGAAAATGTATTACATTTTGTTGAGTTATTACATAATGCATTGTCATACAGCTGTTTTGAGATTAAAGCCCTGTTCATGCATCTCTAGTTATCACTTATTCTGGGGGAAGTGAGATCTGTTCCAAGTAAACCGAATCACCCAAGATGTTTGAGAAAACTCGAAAAATATGTCTCTATATTATAATCGAAATGACCATAAAACAGTTATGTTTAAAACAGCAATCAGAACTAATAGAACAAAGTCATGGGACTTAAATTACAAGTTATTCTTCATTTATATCTGATATAGTTTTTAACCTCATCATTGGTGAGAAGTTGAAGGTTTAGGTGGGCCACAGAAGACTTTCAGAACTGGGCCACAGCATTTTTGACTGGTCTATAGTATAGTTCATTGGCTCCACTTTCATCATCATTTAATCTACCAAATGTATTCTCAGTCATTTGGTCTATTAAAAAATTGGGTTTGCATAAAACAATACAAATACCGTGATTTTATAAATTTCTGAGCAGACGTGCCTTTAATGTGTTTTTTGAGGTGGTTTTGTCATATGCAGGTTCCTGTTATACCGACCGGTGTGGATGTGCTCCCGGTCGTGGATGTCTGTTGGGGATGTGGAGGGGGTCGTTGTCCTCTCCACTCCGTCTCCGCTCCTCCTCCTCCCTCTGACTCTTCTTCTCTGTTTTACTTCCTGTTGGTCTGTCTTGAAAAGGCAGCAGCTGAGTCTTCACCTTCTCTGAAAAACTGTCTACATCCTTGAAAACACTGTATGAAAAAAAACAACAAAAAACAGCTGAATTTATCAGGATAAAATGGCTGAATTTGTTTGAGTCTTGTGATTTCAAGGTCAATCTATGGTAAGTCACCTGTGAGCAAAAAGAGTCCCTCAACTATAATCAGAGGTGGCAAAAGTACTCATATTCTTTCCTCCAGTAGAAGTACACATACTTGTGTAAAAACAGACTGTGGTAAAAGTAGAAGTACTGATTCAACTTGTTTACTGTAGTAAAGGTGAAAAAGTCCAGACTCTGAAATGTCCTCAAAGTATAAAAGTCATCAGTCGGTCTTTGAAGGACATTTCTAGCGGCTGTTTGTAAAGTAAACTGAACCTCACGTCATATTAATATAATGTGAAGTCTATTAAACCATTCTAACTTCAAATCAAATAAAAAACAACAGACTGAAAATAATGAACATTAATTTCATTCCAATGTGCAAATCAGTTTTCAATGTCAGAATTCAACACATTATGACGCCTTTTCTGACACAATCCAGTCTCCCTTTACTGTTTGTTTGGTCTTGTTGCATCTTTTATATCATTTTCATCTTGTTACATTTGTAGTGTGTGATATTCACAGGTAGATTCACCAAGGGATCGTCTTTTCTACGTGTTATCATCACATCCATGTAGGTTAAAATCAGTCTTGATGTTGTGAAGGCGCACAATGATAATAAATGAAAATTAATGCTGCAAGCAGCGATAATCGGGCCCTCGCACCCCTGCATCTGCCAGGAGGGAGGCCTCCATATAGATATGTAGATGTGTTTAGGCCGAGACTGTAGGCAACCATTAAAAATATGGGGCCGATTGGATAAAGTACTGCCGAGTTGCAGCAACTTTCATGGTGAAACCTCATTGCCATGGCAACGGTGTCAACGTTGACATGTGGGCGTGTTGAGGTTGGGATTGTGATCAAGCATCTGAAATTTGGAGCAGATCGGACAAACTACATGTGAGATATGGCAACTTCCTGTTTCATGGCAAAACCTCATTGTCATAGCAACGGTGTGAGTGACGACACGTGGGCGTGTTGAGGTTGGGATCGTGATCAAGCATCTGAAATTTGGAGCAGATCAGACAAACTACATGCGAGTTATGGCAATTTCATGTTTCACGGCGAGGCGGCAAAATTGGCAGCGTTGCCAGGTAACAGTATCAATATCAACATGTGGACGTGTTCAGGCCGGGTCTCCAATCAACCTTGTAAAATTTCGGGCAGATCAGACAATGTACCTGCAAGAACTTATTATCGGAATTCTGCGAAACTGCACCGCCCCAAACATATAGTGTCGCTATATATAGTGACTCACCATTTCCATAACTTTTAATCAACACATTTAGACCGGACTGACCGAGTTTGAACGTGATAGGATAAAAGGTGTAGGAGGAGTTTGTTAAAATACGTAGCGATTTTTGTGCGAAAAGTGGAAAAAATTTGCATAAAATTAAAAATGGCGGACTTCCTGTTGACGTGAGGTCATGTGACCAATTCAAGTTTTTGTTCGTCTTGGGGTGATAGACATGTATACCGAATTTCGTACATATACACGAAAGTCACCCTCCATAGAGGTTTTGCATTAGGCCCTAATGATTAGGGGGTGCTAGCGAGCGATTTTTGCACATCCGTTTACGAAGTGCATAAAATCCCAAATTTTTCACCGGGTCTGATGTGCCTGCCAAGTTTCATGAGTTTTCGTGCATGTTTGCATGCAAGAAGGATAAAAACCCTCGCACCCCCGCAGCCGCCGGGAGGGAGGCCTCCATACAGATAGGCAGATGTGTTGAGGCTGAGGCTGTAGGCAACCATTGAAAATATGGGGCCGATTGGATAAAGCGTTGCCGAGTTGCAGTGACTTTCATGGTTGTCATGGCAACGGTGTCAACATTGACATGTGGGTGTGTTGAGGTTGGGATCGCGATCAAGCATCTGAAATTTGGAGCAGATTGGACAAACTACATGCGAGTTATGGCAATTTCGTGTTTCGTGGCGAAACGTCGTTACCATGGCAACGGTGTCAGTGACGACATGTGGGCGTGTTCTGGCCGGGACTGTGATCAAGCATCTGAAGTTTGGAGCAGATCGGACAAACTACATGTGAGTTATAGCAATTTCGTGTTTCATGGCGAGGCCGCAAATTGGCAGCGTTGCCATGGTAACAGTGTCAGTGACGACATGTGGGCGAGTTGAGGTCGGGATCTTGATCAAGCATCTGAAGTTTGGAGCCATGCGAGTTAGCAATTTCGTGTTTCGTGGCGAAACGTCGTTTCCATGGCAACGGTGTCAACGTCGACACGGGGACGCGTTCAGGCCTTGTGTCTGATGAACCATGTAAAATATGGAGCAGGTCGGACAAACTACATGCGAGTTATGGCAATTTCATGTTTCGTGGTGAGGCACAAATTGGCAGCGTTGCCATGGTAACGGTGTCGATATCGACATGTGGACACGTTTAGGGCGGGTCTCTGATCAACCTCGTAAAATTTCGGGCAGATCGGACAATGTACCTGTGAGTTAAGGCAACTTCGTGTTTCATGGCGAATTATCAGAATTCTGCGAAAACGCCAAATTTCGCTGCCCTGCCCCGAACGTATAGTGTCGCGAAAACTCACAATTTCCATAACTTTTAATCATCACCACGTTCACACCGGACTGAGCGAGTTTGAATGTGATAGCATAAAGTGTAGGAGTTCGTTCAAATACATTGCGAACTTTGTGCAAAAATTAGCACAAAATTAAAAATGGCGGACTTCCTGTTGACGTGAGGTCATGTGACCAATTCAAATTTTTGTTCATCTTGGGGTGATAGACATGTATACCGAATTTCGTACATGTACGCGAGTCGCCCTCCATAAGGGTTTTGCGTTAGGGGGCGCTAGCAAGCGATTTTTGCACGTCCGTTTACGAAGTGCCTAAAATACAAACATTTTCACTGGGTCTGATGTGCCTGCCAAGTTTCATGAGTTTTCGTGCATGTTTAGGCTTCCAAATAAGCGATTTACTTGCAAAATAATAATAATCCTTATGGATACAATAGGTCCTTGCCATACTACATATGGCTCGGGCCCTAATAATCCTTATGCATACAATACAATACTACGTATGGCTCGGGCCCTAATAATCCTTATGGATACAATAGGGCCTTCGCCCATACTATGTATGGCTCGGGGCCTAATAATCCTTATGGATACAATAGGGCTTTCGCCCATACTACGTATGGCTCGGGCCCTAATAATCCTTATGGATACAATAGGGCCTTCGCCCTATTGGTAAAAATAATAATAATCTTTATGGATACAATAGGGCCTTCGCCCATACTACGTATGGCTCGGGCCCTAATAAATTGCTAATGCCCCTCAAATGCATTAAAACTAAAATGAGACTGTTTTGAAAACATAAGGAATAGAAAGTACAGATATTTGTATTAAAATACAGGTAGAGAAAGGAATAAGAATAAGAAAAATAAATACTCTGTACAGATACCTGAAAGCAGTACAGAAGTATTTGTCTATGTAGTAGTATCTGTACTTCATTAATTCCCACATCTGACTATTATTATTCTAAAGAAAGAATCAATTCAACTCAATTTAGTTTGTTTTATATAGCGCCAATCACAATTATCTCAAGGCATTTTACAAGGTATAATATTATACAGAGAAATCACACACCAACCTGTCAAATGAGTGTAACTGGTCAGTGTTCACAAGATCACTGATGTTCACTGTCAAGTCTGTCACCTGCTGTGTGCTGGAGTTCTTCACATGACACACATGCAGTCACAAAGGAAACAAGGAAAAAAAGATAAATTCCTATTACATTTTTTTCCTAAAACCTTTAGCAATAAGAAAATAAATACGGCTTTTAATGAAATCTCTGGTGTTCGAAATAAAATTATTAAAGCTTGGATGTAGTAGAGTTTTACACATTAGCCTCCTGAGCCACTAAAAACCACTTATCCCAGCCGGGGGTGTGTGATATTGGGGAAAGATATTATTATTATTATATTATTATTATATTTTCTATCTGCATTGTGTAAAGCATATCTTCATCCACGTATTTGGCTTTCCAAACCTGTCTGATGTGTTTAAAGACCACACTGGGCACATTCAAACAAGTGGTTGTACGTACCATGAGGTTAAATATCAAAGTGGAGTCCACAGAGATGGCTTTGAGCAGAAACTGTGTGTCTCCATTGTTGGCTTTATATCGCAGACTGTACAGCTCCTTGTTGTTGCTCCAGTCAGCAGGCAACAGCTCGGACTTCTTATCACTGCTGCGGGCCTGGAGGTGGATGTGAGAGGGAGAATACATGTAAAGGCATAACTGAACATAATTTATCTACAGTAGGTCAATGCATTCTTTAAAAAAAACAACCAAAAATAAAACTAGTAATAAAAAAAAAAAATTAACTGAAATAAAAACAGCAGTTTTCAAAACCATAATACAAAAAGTTAGATAACGCAATACAAAATGAAACTATATAGAATTGCAGTTAAAATCAACCAAGTTTTGGTTTGTGTTTGTGTTAATGGTTCATGGTGAGCAAGAAGAAATGGCTTTGCACAACATGGGACCTTTAATGAACAAAGGTTTTGTAAATCATATTTAATGCCATGCATCATCCTACCTTTTACAGTTTCTATGCTCATAATACCTGGAAAACTAAAACTAGTCAATTTCTCAAAAATAAAGCTAAAACTATCTATAACTACACTGAAACTAAACCAAAAATTATAACCAATGACAATTTCAACAGTGTAACAGCTATGATTCAGTTTTTTACCATTATGAACATTCCATTGCAATATATATTCCCTCTGCTATTTAAGACGGAATAAATATTGAAATTAATTGAACTGTGACAGTCTGATGCATTTAGTCTCGGTGTATGTAAACTTCAAACCACAGCTGTGTAGAACCGGTGGGAACAGCAGATAAACTAGCTAAAAGATGACTTGACATTTTTTAGTCTCATCGTAACATTGATACCCAGACAAAACCGCCGATTGATTTAACTGGAAATACTTTCGTACAGTTCCTTAGTTTGTTCCAACTAAATCTGGTTTTCCAACCTGTTACAACTCACCCGTCAGTGTCATTCAGTGGATAAAGGAAGCTACCTATGGCTAATGTAACGAGCTGACAAACGGAGATTAAGAGTACAGAACTCCATAAAAAATCTGAGTTTGCTTTTCTTGGATAGCATAGTTCACAGACTTCATTAAAAAGAGACACCAACTATGTCTAATAATCATTTGGAGCTGTACTTTAATTCGGCATATAACGGTTATATAAAGCTTCGGGTATTTTGATTAAAATGTAGGTTTTGTTATTCCTACAACATATAAAACAGCTACATGCTGCCAAGCTGCGAGCAATGAAAAGCGATTCTCAAAGTTAATAGCTTGTCAACAGAGGGTAGATAATATTTCACACATTATTAACAATAAAATGTCCCCGAAAGTACTAACTACAGCGTTGTGCACTAATGGTTGCGGTGGTATTAAGCGAACGGGTTGTTTTAAAAGGAATTTGGCACTAAAGACACACAGTGTTGTTAGCTAATGTTAGCTTGCTAGCTGTTTGGACTCACCTCGTCTCCGGAGCCGATACACCTGTATCCACTTTTTATCATTTCCCAGTGAACGAAACAAACCACGGCGTCCTGTGGACAGCTAATACTGCCTGAGACACAGGTGTACAATACTTCTAAACCTGCCATAATTGTTTTATCTGGCAACTATGAGATAAACATGAAGGCTAGTTTCAGAGAGATGAAAACGAAAGTTCGACGGATGCCAGCAACGGTAACCACGTCCGGTCCGGAGACTTTCAATGTAAAAGCACTCCAAACATGTTATTCTTCTTAAAAAATAACAGTGTTTAATATGTTCCTTGCTGATGAAGTGTAAGCGATGAATACTTTCAATTCAATTATTTTTCTATGTTTACATTTCTGACCTAAAATGTAAGACATTTTTAGGATGTAATAGTGTTAAGGATCTATTATCAGTAGCTCACACTTTCCCAGTGTTGAATCAATTGTTTATGAAGCTGTTAAAAATGTAAACATTACAGCAAACCTGCTTGACCTGCTGTCTTGTGTTAGGTCCATTAGACTGGTATTACAAGTCTAAGACACAGAAGATTAAAACTGCTCAAATAAAGCCTAAACTTGTTTTATGTCAAACATCTCTTTTTTCTCCTTCCACCAAATCTCTATTTTCTTTGTCCAGCTTTTGCTTCTTCATTTGTAGGCCTAATTTATCTCATTTTCTTTCACCATCACCATCTTTTCCCTCTCCTCTATGTAGACAGATTTCAAATTTCCATACATTGTTCATCCTCCCTTTCACCCCCTTTTCCGCCATATCCCTCTATCCTCATACTATACGTGTATTCCCTCACTTGTTCACACTTTCCTCTCCTCTCTCATCTCCATTCCCTCTGTTCTTTTTGTTTATCCTGTCTCTTGCTTTTGTCTTTGGTAGTTCAATGCGATTTCTTCTTTTGCTCCTTTTTTCCATCTTGCTGGTCATCTTTTGAGATCTCCTTTTCATCTGTTTCCAGTTCAAACTGGTATTTAGCCTGAACGTGAGGAATGGATGTATATTTACAAAAGAAATGAAGTCGACCAGACAAAACATGAAATGTGTTGTGTTCATATGTATATAAATATATTTTAATATCAATGTTTTTTGCATATTGCATATTCCATACACTGCCAAGTATTCCTTATTTGTGATGCAATTTTCAGGTATATTCTGTATTTCTTCTCTTACTTATACTATACTATATACTACTAGATACTTTCTGCTCAGTAAGATGTTATTTTCCCTGCAGGTAGGTGACAAATCTCCATTTTCCTGGAGAGTGTGAGAAGTAAATATAGACACCACAGGGAGTTGATGCCCTGGTCACAGCGGAGCTACCTGTGAGATTAGAAGATGGAGCTTAGTGAACCACAAATGCTTTACTACAGTCTTAAACCAGCAAAACTATAATAAGGGTCTTCCACTCTGAGATCTCAAACTCAGAGCTCTGTGAGATTCAGTTTTCACAAAGTGTCATGCTAACCTGAGAAACAGGCACGTTCAATTTTCAGAAGGTGGTTTCAATGAGCCTCCTCTGTGGGTAGAATGATGATTTTGTCTTGTGGAAAAAATATTATTCTGTGACAACCACGAGTCATCCTGAGTGTGATTTGTGTGATTTCTCACACACTTATTAACACATGACAGCAGAGGCAGAATTAATGAAAGAAGCAGGAGGTAGAGAAGGGAAAATGGCTTAGTCCCAGACAGAAGAAAGGGAGAAAAGAAAAGAGAAAAACATGTCAGCAACTGCTAGAAATCCAAATCTATTAGAGGACTGACAGTGTAGAGAGAAATACAGGGAGAAGAAGAGAAATAGTGAAAGAAATAGGAGGGGGATATGTCAAAAGAGTAACCAAAAAAAATAAAATATGGCAGTAGCCTTGTGTAAAATAGTATCTGTCCCTTGAATTAAAATACATGTAAGATACATGAAATTAAAAGGATTTGAAGCTGTCTGGACACTACCTGGTGTGTCACAAAATTTGAAATCATATTCAGCTTCACTCTTTGCACAGAGAAGGAATTTGCATCTGGTTATACAAATATAGAGCTATGTCTTTTAAGCTCAGGCTATGTTATGTATTCAGTCATCACATATAATACATATAAATAGGGCTGCATGATTTGGTGAAAAAGTCATATATGGGCAACATTGTGATTTCCGATTGCGATTGTGAGAGTCTACTTGCTTGGTCATCACGGAAAAGGCATGTATTACTAATTTTGAAATAGCTTTTCTCAACGCAAATACAAACTCAAGCTGGCATAAAAATTCAAAAACTTAAATACCAAAAATGTCGCAGCTTTCATTTTGCATGTTGTACACAGTACTTCTCAGTGTCACTGAATCCAAAACATCACCAGACAACAGACGTTGGGTTTATTTTTTTCCATGTCTGCAATTAGATCATCCTAAATCCTCCTCAGTCTAGACCTTTAAATTGCAGCCTTTTGTCATTATATAATTGCACAGGCTGATATTGCGAATATGATTGCAATTCGATTCATTGTGCAGCCCTACGTATAAACAGTACTGTATATGCAGAGGAAACAAAATCAACAGTCTGTATTAAGCTGTAGCTGAAGCAAAATGCTTATATGTCCTGCCTACATTCATATCTATTTAAGCTGTATACTCAGAAAAATCAATCGAACTGACATTGGAAAAAACTAAACATGTGTTGGCACTGGCATAATTTAACCCAACAACAGAAATACATCTCCTTTTAATCTCCTTGCTTCTTTCAGGTAGTTGTAATTTATTTCCTTCATCCTTCTACTCCACTATGTCTCAGAGGCTAATTTTTGTACTTTTTACTCCACTACTTTTGTCTGACAGCTTTAGTTATTTACACATGAACATTTTTACACTAGACATGTTGAGTAAAATTGGATGTTTTGTTAAAAATTAAACCATCTAGTAGATGATAATATATGTACTGATTCAATATTTTACTAATTCTAATGTATTTTTAATCATTTTCTGATTTGGACTTTTGGTTGGAAATAAATCATGGGTACAATTTATGTGTCACTGTGACGGCATTTCTTACTAATTTTAGAATTTCTGCAAACGAAATAATCAAAGAACCATCAATAATTCTCTTCACTATGGAATGTCTTATGTCATAACATGATTCTGTTTAATCATAATCTGTGTTTGGGTCTGGTTTTGTAATTAATGTATCTCAAAGAATGCTATTCACTTTGCATGGATGTCAGAACAAATCAGTGTAAAATTACACTGAAAATAGGTATTACAAGAAAATATTTGCATATTTGTGTGTGTTATGTTGTTGAATCTCTGTCTCTTCTCCATCAAGTGTTAAAAATGGCTTGACATAGTTTTCAGATCAGACACTAACAAATACTGTTGCCTAAAAACTTGTTGTTTAAACATGAACGGTAGGAAAATCAACGTATTTCTATTGAGGTCAATTTTACCTACAGGGGTTCTAGGTATAAATGCCCATATTTTTAATCTGGATTTATCTGGAGTAAAACACAACACAATTTTAGGAGGAGGAGCTTCAATATTTTATTAAAACATATTAATTCACAATTGAAAACCAGTCGTGTGTTAATAAAAAAAATAATCAGCAGATTAAACCATAATGAAAATATAATCTGCAGTCCTATAAAACAGTTCACAAGCTCTAACAACAACAGCAAAATCCTGCTTTTACACTAATGC
>JAPQRN010000021.1:2016775-2050477 GCA_037367275.1 Coranthus polyacanthus
TATTTGTTCTTAGGTAAGATCCGAATCTAAGAGTGCTCTAGACAACTCCAACTGCATTTTGTGTGGTGAAATATTATGAAAAATTACTTCACCAAAGAAAAATGTTCATCATTTTTAAATGTTTAAATGTTTACACTTATTAAAGATAATTAGGTCTAATCTAAATGATAACAGAATACAGAACACAGCAGCCCATTCATTAGGATGCTGCACACTGCATCATTAATTCTAATTTTCCATAATGCATAAAGTACTATAGCACCATCTCCAAATCTTGTTCCCTAAAATATCTAAAACATGACCAGGCCTGTGTCATCTTAGTTCCTTTACCTCAATAAAAAAAAAATCCTTTCAAGGATGGGTGAGTCCAGAGCTCACACTTTAAAATAATAACATATGGTTATATATTTTTTCAAGACAAAACTTCATTAAAATTGTATCTATTTTTATTTTATTTTATTACTATTATTGCAAACAGAGAGGTGACAATATTTACATGTAACAGTGATGCTACAAAAAAAGAAGAGAAAGAGAATAAAAACAAAACAAAACCAGACAAGACATAACAAGAGACATAGACCCAGTTAACAATAAAAAAAGGATAGAAATCAAGACAACAACAAAACAGAAAAATACCATAAAATAGAATGTCAAACCATTCCAAGACAAGACAAGACAAGACAAGACAAGAGTCCTTAATACTGATCAATTCACTCATAAATGAGCAGAAAAGATCCCTCCCCCCAATTCAGGTGGGGATTTGGTTCTGTAACGTATTGACACACATGATAATAGTATCAAAGACAGTTGAGTGTATATTCTGTATTTCTTCTCTCAATACTTTCTGCTCAGTGAGATGTTATTTTCCCTTCCTTGACTTTGAGAAACACAGATAATCTGTCAAAACTGTAGCATCTTGTTGGTTTGCACACAGCACGTCAGTCTGCTTCCCGTATATGGGCATATATACTGGGGCGTCTCCTTATGGTAATTCCAGATCACCTGGCACACGCTTCCACTTTAACATCAAACGCGATTCATCATCATACTTGTGAGGGTGAGAACAAAATTGGCGGTTAGTGCACATTTCATGAATCCCACATAGGATTTTCTTATTTCCCTCCTACTGCTCTGTGGAAGAATAATAAGAAAAACATCCGCACATAAGGCCCAAAGACTATATTTGAAGTACATTCTGCTGATACATACTTTCACTGAAATGTAGAAGTTTTTCTCTGTTTGAATACTTCTTCTACCATTGTATTTATGTGGCATAGATACGGTAGGAGACTTGCCACTAACATCAAGCTGTCTTCCTCTGTTAAATGTATTCAGTGTGACTTTGAAGAGGTAAGCAACCCCAGGTCATGATGAACAAACTGGTGGCACAAACTGCAAGGCACACATCACAAAGTAAGAAAGAAAACCAGACAGACAGACACACACTGTCATATATAGAAACAACAACAAAACAAACAAGTTTATTAGTCACGTTAACAAAATCATACTTAGAAATCAGCATCATCATTACATATGTACGTATACGGCTCCTCAGTATGTACAGGAACAAGGCATCAGACCTTTAACAGCATCACACGCTAACAACATGCAGATTGACTGGCCTCCTGAAGCACACAAAGCAGCGCTTTTTAAACTATGAGTGGGTCTAAAGCAGGACATGGACATGTTTCTCCAAATAATGACATGTATATTTATATATATATTCTATAGATCCTTCTGCAGAGATATGATATAGTTCTTTAAAAAGCTGTGAAAACCAGCATTCATAAACACCTCATGTTATTTGAAATCAAGAGGATCTTTTATGTGTTACTTTATTTATGTTGGTGTTAAAGGATTGAATTGGATTTGAAAGATTAAGAAATGAATCATGAAATGGCATATATTTCAGACAAACTGCAGTTAAACATTGTACACAAACGTCTGTGCTCTTCACAAAATACAACATTCAGCAAACCGGGGCCTCTGTGCATCGAAAACTATGTGATTCAGATTTTGATTGTTTTGTTCTCGGATGGTAGAAGATTTGAAAAAAGCAAGAGAATAAACCTTCTGACATAGAAATGAATACAGACATTGCTCTAAACCTTTTGTGCTGACAAAAAGTTGATTCAAACTGTTTAAGACATCAACAGCATTTGCTGTTACGAACTTAGGCTGAAAAGTTCAAAGGCTGACTATGAAGGATGAATGTTAGCATGTATTTAATTGAACCCTTTGGATCATTCATTTAATTCTTTGTTTCCAGGTAAAGTTTGATTCATAGGAAATTGTAAACATTTGCCATAGCTGGTGTTTCACATTAGTAAGGACCTGATGAAGAAGTAAAAAGATAATGATAATTTTATTGTGAAATAATTTTTATATCATTTCTTGATCATTTTCCTTGGAGATCAGCTATAATTACTGTGATATAATTTTGTAAATTTTGTAATTGTATCGCTAATTATCATCATCGTGTTGTACATTTTTCTATCGTTGGGGTTTATTTTATTTACATTGTCAAATAAAACACAAAATGTTTCAGTGTTTTGTTGTTTTACCTTTCGTTTTAGTTATGCGCAATTCAAATTTCGATCTTTTTTTTTTTATCATTACAATTACTGTGGATGTTCTACCTCTGAGTTTCTGAAATGTTTGTCATATTCTGACCATAAAGAACTGTTTAAAATCACAAATAACATTTGGTTTCTTCAACTTTCACTCAAGCTAAAAATCAGCCTTTAATGATCCTAACATTTATTGTGATGATTATTACAGATAGGTCGATATACAATAAATTGATATCGACTGATGTGAAAATTCTTATTATAACATTTTTGTCTATATCTCCCAACTCTAAGAAGAATGGTTTAACTCCCAAGATGATTCATGCTGATATAGTTTCCATATCAAGTAGCGCATGTGGACCTCAAAAATGACCCATACATGTCCTTATACCAACCTCTGAGCATTTCAGTCTACTCTCTAACAGCAAAAGACAAGTGTTTGTCCTTGTGAAGCTGGATTTATGCTTCACGTATGCAGCCGTACAAATGTACAAATGCAAACATGTCTGAACTACCCAGACGGCTGGGTAGTTCAGACATGTTTGCATTTGTACATTTGACAAAAAAAGAAAAGAGACACTGAGTAATACATGGCAATCAGAAGCGCAAACAGACAACTGCATCTTAAAATAAATGAGAAAGACCTTAAACTGATCCCTGCAAATGAACTGAACACTCACACTGAACACAGTATGGTACTTAAGTTAACGTTTTCTTGAAAGAAAAAAAAAGAGGATCCAATCAGATTTGGGAGCTTTTCCACCAGCGATCTGTGAGCTACAGATTACCCATAACACCCTTCTGTGTGTAGGTTTGCAAGGACACTTAAGTGTTTCTCCACAGAAATATAATTCCAGCTGTTACACTTTACCAGATCAGTTTCATATATCCAGTTTGAATTAACACGACTATTTCATGTCCTCTGCATTTGAGAAATGTGGAGAAATGGGACAAACGTTTCTATGAAATACACATTTCTTTATTCTAAAAAATGAAAATAAAGAATCTGAAACCCATTAAAACCCCAGTTTGCTTCATAACAGTCTAAAGACCCTGGTTTTCACTCTGGTTAAAGGGACACTTTTCTTTATGATCTTTGTACTTTCTGTCACAAATTTACATCCACAGACATTTTAATCATCTCCTTTTGCAAATGAGCTCTGTACTTGGTGAACAAATCCCCCATCTGATAGATTAACTAACATAAATAAAAGAGATATATCCCTTTAACATTCACTATCTTTCTGTGCTAATAGTTCATTGTCATATACTTATTCATATCTTTGATTCACAAAAAAAGACACAAACATCTCCTTTGAGCTTCATAGACATAATATGCATCATTTCACTCTTAAAGTGATATTTCACCTGGTAGAGCTGTTTTATTTTTCATATTTTACATTTAAATTCATGAACAGTCACCTGCTAACATGGGCTGCCCTGGGGCGACCGTCTTGTTCTTGCTTTTAGTTTGAAGGCTCAAAATGTTCACTGCTAACACTTGAATGACTCGCGATGACACAAGCAGCTCCATCATCTCAAATATCATATTACATTCATAGTAACTGCACCAACAAGCCAAAACAGTCAGTTTAAAGGGCAATATAAGTGAGATTTATAGCATCATACTCAACTATTTAAAATGACTTTTAAGAGGGATGTGTGGTTTCAACATCTTGTTATACAGAGAAAAAAATGTTTCATTTTCTCTGGGAAGATGAGCTTTGATATTTGGAGATAATGAAATAAATTATCTTGTGATCTTGAGAGAACGCCATGAAAAAATGATTGCAAACACAACTGTTGTCTGCTTCCTTAGAGACTCGTGGAGATAGAAAAAATGTTAAATAAATATAAATATTCCTGCAGTCCCTAATAGTGACCAGTAGAGGCCAGTGCTGGTTATGAATAACATATTACCCCTTTAAAAAAATGAAAAATGTGCCATGTTATTCCCTGACTGTTCATGAATACACACATCCAACAGAAAAAACATCCAACCTGAGTGAAATATCTCTTTAACCTGTTAACTATACATCTATTAACTCTGTAAGACAACAGTTAAAAAAAGAACAGGAAAATGTATACATTACTGTTTCTGATCCAAATCATGTGACTGTTTAACTGTTTTAATGTGAGCTGTGAAATGTTGTGATACTGTGACACTGCTGCAACGGTGCCACCTCCTGCATTCATTTGTACATTCATTGAGTCTCGGAGTAAAATGCTACTGTTGTGTGTTACGTTTGTGCATATTATACCGTATGTGTACATAAAGGGAATCATACAGCTCCAGCCAGTGAAAGGAAGGACCAGCATGTCTGAGGTTTTCACTGTTTAAGATGAGCGTGAAGGCTAATTTGCTTTACTTCTATCACATCTGCTTATGTTATATTATGGTGTTTTTTCACAGAGAGCTTGTTTCGTTTTGTCAGAGGTGCTAACCTTTACTGCAGCTACAGGATGCAGTGATTAATGAGGCTGAGCTCGGGGTCATCACCCTGCAGACTGCTGAAGCGTCCTTCAGTAACTGACTGAATCCCAAGCAGCTGCTGGAACAATGCACCGCAGCTGACCTTTGACCTTCAGGTGCTGAAGGGATAGGCAGGATCACAATCTTATTCTGGAAAGAATGCTCAATTATTATACCTGAAATCATGCCTTTTTTTTTTTACTATATACTGCGCCATATTCAGCACCATTTTATTTTCTGTTTGAATTCTGAGTGTGTACATTAGTGTCCTTGGAAATTCCACAATGGAAATGTGTGTCTGTGGCAGATACACACACACACTACTTTCTGCTCGCAATCCCACTATATGATGCTTTATATTTTACAGATATGAAAATGACTGCTAGGCAATTCCACAGCCTGAGATGGGCAGAATTTCACTGAAATGTAGTTAAAAGTTCAGTGTGTAATATTTAGTGACATCTAGCTGTGAAGTTGCAGATTGCACACTCACTGGCAGTGGCCGCAAAAAAACGCGAAAGCCATCATTAGAGTGGTGTCACTCACCAGTGTGAGTGGTTTTCTCCATTCTGTGCTTTTTAGTTAATAGAATATTAACTCTACAAACACAGTGGGTGACAGTGATTTACCTTAACGCTGGATACCACCCCTATACAACAAATAAGAGAAGAAGAGGAAGTCAGTTCTCAGCAGGGCTCTGTGAACCTGCTCCCTCTGTAGATATATAAACGACTCATTCTAAGGTAACGAAAATGTGATTCTCATTTTCATGTGATCATCAAAATCATAATTATGGATATTATATTCCATTTCTGCAATTAGATCCTCCTAAATCCCCCTAAATTGTACACAGTGGACCTTCAAACAGCATAAGTCACAAGCACCATCAGTGTTAGTCAATGAGACTTGGGAAAAACTAAAAATTCAAAACACACGTTCAATAAAATTTTCCCCAAGGTTCTCTCTGTCCTTTTAGGTAGATTTCCTCATGCTGATTTGTGTTCCAAGCATTTCTTAGTAATGATAGACAAATGCATTTTGACATTTGTACTGACCAGTTAAAACTGTGTCAGACAAGGAGCAGGAAATGTAATGTTTCATGTTTATTAGACAGGGAGCAAGGACTGTGTGAATGAGTGATTTCAAACACAACAAATATTTGTGGAACTCATAAGAAGGTTGCTTATGACAAAAATGATATTCTTGTATATTCATAAATTACCTTCATTCATTTAAGAGATTCTTATTTTAATAAACTCCTCTCAGTTTTCTGTTGCTATACTGCTCAAAAGACGATCTTAAACACAACATACTTTTTTGTAACATTAAAAGCCACTCTATTAAGGGAATGTTGAGAGGCTTTTAATTTGACTTGTAAAACCTGGCTGTCACCTGATGAAATTGCGAAAAGTCTTAATTCTGCAGGTTTAGATGCAATAGTGCTGTATGGGTTTATCACCCATAATGAATAAATGTTGCCTGACTGATGAAAACTGTTTACAGCCAGAAAAGGAGAAAATCTGTATTTGAAAATCCCACACAAAATAACTTTGCATTCAATTCCTGTAAATATAGCAGATTTAGTGAAAGACAGCAAAGAGATGCTGAGATACAGATGAAGTAAAAAAAAGAATCAATGACGACATTTCAGACACACTTTTCTCTGCTTCACGGTAAAGTCTTTAAACTTGGCAACTCAAGTCTGTGCTTGGCTCTACACTTATAGGATCAACAACAAATACTGCACATGAACTGTATGTTTAGTAGAAGTTAGAACAGAAAAAAACAGCAATTAAAAGGTATCTAAGGAAAGAGCAAAACCATGTTTCTGTTCCTCTGTGACACATCTGAATGTCAAGACCGAACACGAGCACCTCGGCCAAAGACACAGAGAAAATCAATCTTTATTCTGTCGACAGCATGATGACTCGGTTACCATAGAAATAGTCTATTTATATCAAGGACTGTTCTCGGATGTCATGGAAAGTCCTTGTGAGGACACAACCGCGAAGACAATGTCATAAACTCTCAAAAGCTCTGATTGTATTGTATCCTCAGTGAGAGACTAAATAAACCCGATGAGACTCACGTTCAGACTCTGAGGGAATAGTTTTCTCTTTTTTTAGGGCAAATCATCTCTAAGTGGAAGTTTTCCAAGAAATAAAGCATTCACATCAGCCAAGGACAAAACATTGCTGAGTAGTTGGAATTTTAATGAAGCAGCGGGAAGTTGTGAGGATAAAGAATCTAAATAAGCTCGCTATGCTAATGACTAAGGCCACGGGGTGTTTAACAAGAAAGTGTTTGTACCATGTGTTGTCTGATCACGTCTCAAAGTAGCAGTATTTGTGTTTTAAATGTTCACGGTAGAAGTCTGCTATTACAGAGAGGGGCAAGATACAACAAGGTGCACTCAGGACCAAATAGAAACACAGCATGATACTAGGCTGAGATAGCAATGGACAAAACACAAACTTCTGGCTTCAAAATGACCAACAGGAGAATGTCACTGTGGCTCTGTCCACCTCTTATATACAGTCTATGTCCAGGACCTGTCTAATAGAACAGCATGTCCATTTGTTTAGATACAAGTTAGCATGGATGGTTAACGTCGCTATAGTGTGGACCATGGTAAAATGGTTAAAAGTTTGGTTTCACTTTAGAAAGGAAAATGACGACAAGGCAAAGTGGAATACACGGTCATACTAAACATGGTGAAGCCAGATGTCATTGGGGGTTTTTTTGTCCAACCTGAATGGGGTGTATGTGTGGGAAACATTGTGCTGGTCTTGTAAAATGTAGGACAACTACAGATGTACCAAAACATTAAAATAGTCTATCCATAACAACTAGCAGTTAGTTTCATTATTATTATTATTATTATAACAAATGACACCCATATAGCGCTTTTCAGGACACCGAAAGATGCTTTAAAGGTTGAGCAAAGATGAAAAAAAACAAAACACATAGGGCAGGAGGAGAAGAGACTGTCAGTGATTAAAAGTAGTGTTGAACAGGCGAGTCTTGAGTGGTTTTTTGAAAATGGAGAAAAAGGAGGAGTCTCTGATGGCTTAATAGTTTGAGATTTAATAGTTTGAGATTGAGTACATCAATCTCAAACTATGAAAGAGGGTTTTTTTTAAAATGCATGCCTGTGGATCATAAATATAATTTGAAATAGGGAATTTATGAGCAGAAACAGAATCAACAGCCAAATAACACAAAAAATATTCAATTTACTAAAAAGACATCCAGCAAGAGCCTTGATTGGCACAGTTTTTATATTTTTACTTCAAAAATAATAATAATGATGATAATTGATTGATTATTTTTGACTATCTTTCAGATTTCCTTTCATTAAAGGCTCAGTGTGTGATATTTAGTGACAATTAGGGGTGATCTTGCAGATTTCAACCAACTGAACACTCGTCCCACACCCTCACCTACAGTGGCTACAAAAAAACCTTAACGCTGGATGTCACCCACTATAAAATGGGTAAAGAAGAAGAGGAAGTCCATTTGGCGCTACAACATGGTGGACTCCATGGAAGACAACCTGCTCCCTCTGTAGATAAACAACTCATTCTAAGGTATCGAAAACACGATTCTTATTTTTGTATGATTATACACTAATGAAATCATAATTATGAATATTATATTCCTTTTCTGCAATGAGAGCCTCCTAAATCCCCCTAAATCTTACACACTGGACCTTCTGGAACATCTTTGTGTCTGCTTCTTAATGACTGAATTTCCTCCAACCATCCATGGAGTTAAACTATCTCTCTCTAAAAGCCATTCAAAGCGCTTTTCTTCCAGCTCTGTGCATTTAACCTGTGTGAAGTGAACCAGCACGAACAATCCTTGCCTCTATCACGTTGTGTTGTGTTTCTGTTGCTGTGTTTCCCCCTTAATGAGGACCTGGAGGTTGAAGCAGACTAATCTATTTCACTCTTAAAAAGAATCAGCGATGGAGGGGCTTTTTTAATGCTTGTTAAAACCTTAAGATGAGCGGTGTCTGCATGTTTACTCTTGTCTTTTCATTCCAACTGCCTGCAGGCGAGTGTGTCGTTCAGAGTATTCAGCTTCATGTGGAGTCACTCCCTGTCTTCCCCCCACATGCTGAAAATCCATCTCTTCAAGAATCAGCTCACGTCATCCAGCAGCTCGCTGCACCCTATCTCCTCCTGCATCGTCTCACACACAAAACAACTCTCTTCTGCATCTGTTAAAATCTCATTTTCTCTCCAAAACAATCACTTGGTTAGGAGCTTGAACTTCCCATTTAACAGTTCTGCTCCACTGGAATTCAGAGAAAAAGGTTTTATCTGAAGCTAAAACAACTGTACTAAACAATTTCTGATATTCGAGTATCAAACCTAAGATCCAAAAAGGACAAATATAAGGTTAACTATGATGAGTAGCAAAGCTTAAAGGGGCGATTTGTAATATTTTCAGTTTAAAACATTCAAAAAATGACTAAAATAAGGTATAAATAAATGTTAACACATACAGATGTGTCTGATAACAGTAGTAAACACATTAATACCATTAGCTGGGCTAATTAGCAGGCCAGCTGACTGATCATATTATCCAATATAAGTTACTGCTAACATTAGCTAATGTAGCTAAGTTACGCTACCAGGCTTTGTATTGTAATTAGTATGGTTAAACTTAGTCAACTCCTCTGACTGTCTTTTTAACTTCTTAAACACAGCTACAGTAGAGCTATCTGTCAGGAAGGTCACACCATTAATCATGCATAGCTTTAAGCCTTAATATAATGTCAATAGGTGAGTTATATATAAATTCACTCCCCGTATAGTTGTCACGAATGGGGAAATTAGCTATAAAGACCAAAACCTTTTTTGTACCAGGCTGTAAACATGTTTTTTGCTGCTGTCAAGTTGAACATTTTAACATGGGGGTCTATGGGGATTGACTTGCTGAGTGCAGTGTCAAGGAACTGCACTTGTGAGTTGGCCTCACTTTTCAGAGGTTGCTGCTTGATATATACCTATATACACATGCTTGTTAAGAAAGAATGAAAAAAAAGACAGAGTGGAACAAAATCTGTTTTTGATTGTATAAATTACTAGTTTTCCTTGTTCTTTTGGGGGACTTTCAAAGGGATTATTTCTTTGTGAAGGAAATTAACAGACTTAACAAACATACATACACCATGAGAGGCATACTGGATTGGATCTCTGCTTCTGTTTGGATGTGATTTCGGAATGCTACTTAAAATGCTCTTAAAATGTTGCTTGGAAAAGGAAGGTTTTTGGATTCATTTTGGAACTTCACCTTTGTTGAGATAGCCCACTGTCTCTTAACTCAAACAGGATCAACTTGTTTCCAAGAAAAAGAACTGCTTAAAGAATTTTTACGATGACTTTGTCTGACTTTCCTGCATACATTCAGACGTGCAACAATGTCTAAACCTGTGACATGGTGCTAAAAATCTAATCAGAAATCTCCTTCACATAAATATTCCACCAGAAGCAGCCAGGCTCTTGTGTTGCTCAAGGACACTTCAGCAGAGACAGACACACACCTGCTGCACTAGAGATAGTACTTCAAAAATCCTACAGAATATCTGCTCCATACTCAAAAAAAGCATATTTGAAGTAATTATGTTTTAGTACATCATCACTGTAAGAGTAGAGTCAGCTGACTCTACTCTTACAATGATGATTTATGCTTTTATTAAATACTTCTTAATTTCCTCAGAATACTAGAGAAGCTTGATGTAATCTCACTGATTACATTTACATTCACCAAATATTTCCAGTTCTTGCTCTTATTCTGAAAAAGACAATATTCTCACAAAGATGTTTACATGACTAATGAATAGGAATATTCCACTAGTATTCACATTTATATGCAGCTGTGCATTCATTTTTTTTCTACCGACAGCAGACCTTTTGACTGATTCCGAATATTGTCATAATTGTAATATTAGTGAAATATTAGTGTGCACATAAATGTAGACATTAATTGTAATATCATTAAGAAACAGGATTTTAACTGTATCTATTAAAGATTAAAAACTATGGTGTCTGTAGTCTCTTGATATTTAATTAGCCTGAATATTCAATAGTTAAGTGTTTGTTATTTTGCTTTCATCAAACTGCAGTTAAGTTGCTCTTGAGGTTAATGAGCTGGTAAAAAAATAAATAAATGTGTGATTATGTTTTCTAAACTGCATGCCCGCATTATGTTTTTGGTTTCTGAGCTTTAGCTTTTGCTGGTCCTCTACATCCGATGTGTCTATGTGTAATATTTACAGAATATTTGTACTGTGAAATAAAAAAGTGGTATTATATTTGAATAATTAACAGCTTGATATTATAAGAGATGCCCTCATAAGAGGCACAAACAGACATTTTGTTTGTGTGTGTGTAGCTACATTACCCTTGGCTATTGGCTCACTATACAGACCTTCATACATTAGCATAACAATATTTTCGTATACACAAATTACAGTGCCCGTGTTTACTCATTAAGGCATATTGTATCCTTACATGACATAAATAATTGAAGTGTACATATAATACATATATGCAGCTGCTGGGTCATTAAAGGTTCATTCCACCCAAAATCCTTGCTCCTTCTCCAGACTAACAGCTGCAACACAGAAAGAAATAGACATTTTGATGTTGTTAGCCCATTTTCTTTGTTTTAATACAGTGGAAGCCGTTTATAGTGATCTGGGTCACATTTATCACTATAAGTGGATGATTTAAATGCTTTTTCTTTTTCTTTAATCCTCTACTGTAATTAAAGCTGCAGGACCTGAAATCAGGAGGAAAAAAACACTTTTGAAAGTACACCCCTTCCTAGAGCAGCTCTCTCCTCTGGGTCCAAATCTACAGACTAAATATAAATACAGATAACCTGATGTCATTTCATGCGGTTATGGAAAAGTGAAGCTACTTTTCCGAGCTTCAGTGTTGACACTGAGTAGAGCAATAGAGTCACGTCCAGGTCACGTCTGACATAATCTGATCGGCGATCGGTAATTACAGCTGTCAATCACTTATTTAACCCACCTACCTGCCTGAAAACACCTGTGATTGGACACAATTTGGTAGATTTTCTACAGCCTGAAAACACCATCAAGGAGTAGATGTAGTCTGTTGTCCTCTCAGGACTCTCACACTTGAATTACAACATGATGGAGGGGAATTGATCATGATGCTTAAAAACTATCAAGCACTGCAGCTTAAATATTATTTATATAGTATATATTTATTTAAATGACTGAAATAGATACTTGACACGGCTTCAACCACAGGTGCTTTCCCCAGTAGCAAACCAACAACTCAAAAACACAAAAAAATATTAAATTTACCAAAAAGAAAATCAGAACAAATTCTTACTTTTGTGAGCATGCAACTATCATGTTTATGATGATAAGTGACTGATAATGGATCTTTAATGGCCAATATAATAACAGGAAAATGCAGAAAGCTGATTGATATGATGACCACCCCTGAAAAATTTCAATACCGTTGGAAATGTTTGACTTTATTAGAAACTAAATAACACCAAACATCTAAGATAAAGCAATAAATATGTGAATGAATAAATTAAAAAATAAAATATGGACGTGAACATTCAAACTAATGCAGTTCTAGGTGTGATTATTCATTTTTTTAGTCATTATTTTCCCTCAAAGTCAGTAATAACAGTTGAGAAGCCTGATATTAGCCATCAGCAACTATCGGAGACAAGTTATGCCGATACTGAAAGTTTGTAAAACTTCCTATTGGTGCCGATTAGTCTGTCACAAACTGAAGACATGTTTATAGAGCCAGAGTTCACATATGACTATGGCAGGTGGAAGGAGAAGTCATTCTCATCAACTGAGTATTACTTGGACTAGATCCTGGTGTGTCACTCACAATTAAGTACACATTTATCCCAAATTACAGTTCAGATATCAGTTGTTTAATATGAGTATCTGTGAAGAAAAATCAATTAACTGAATTATGAATTTTAGTATAGATCTGCATATCACTAGAGTAGACTACACAAGGGCATCTGAGGAAAACCAGGTTTGATCGCTGCATCTTTTTAGCTTGCTTTTGACTTGAGCTTTGAGGAGACTACATTTTTCACTGAGATGTTTCTTTTTCCCACCATGGTTTCAAAGTGCAGGCATGAAAAGACCCCAAATGAAAACTGTAACTACACTCGATTACTATGACGTGACTTATTTAAACAGCATTTGTATAAGAACTATTCCAGGCTTTTAATCCACATAAGCGGTTTCCACTGTAGATAATAGGGACTTTGTGGTCATAATGACTGCTCTTTCCATAAAGCTTAATTTAAACTATCAATTTAATTAAACCAGAAAGTCACTGAAGCTGAAAATGTGAGTTTTTATCACAGCATGTATAACGGACTAGCTTTATTATACTTAAGGTTTAAGATATGTAAGTGTCATATAAATATCTTTGTACATATCTTAATATTTTCAAGTCTGGGAGAAGGAGCTGCTGATATTTTCTGTTATAAACATCCGTTCTCTTGTTCTGTGGAAAGTGATGCTAGCAGAAAATGCTGATTATTTAACACAAGGCAACAGTTCTTGGTGATGCAGCATGTGACAGTGGATATGTGACATGATCCTTTTTTTATATTTCTCTGTCATTATTACATTTCCATATTAGATTCACCCATTGTCAGGGACTATAAGCATTAAAAACTGTGATTTTATAATGAATCATATTGTGTCAGGAAGTCTCACACCTTCATTTCACACATTTTCTTTCTCTTTTGCAACATTGCACATTCTTCCAGCTGTCCAAGAAACCCCTTTTCAAACACACATTCACCTCTAACTAATTTATTGTATATTAGAAAATGGATTAAGCCTGCTAGAGACACTCCTGTGAAGAAAACACTCTTGTTTTTTCCCCCACTGTGATAAAACAGAATTGATTTGCAGCCACGATGCAGTGATTAAATATTTTTCATCCCGTGTGCATTTATGAGGAAAAAACTAAAGAAGAGGACAAAACTGATTTACTTACTGACAAAGAGTAATCAGAGTCAGGTGAGTGTGTAGAAGGGCAGTCTGGGTAATATATTTTCTTGTCTCTTTTTCAGCTAAATGTGTCAAATTTTAAAGCTGCATTAAGCAATTTTTGAACACAGTGGGAGACTGAAAAGACTTCATTTCAGCCGCAGTGGAGTCAGTTCAGCAGCTTTATTGCTCTTTTTGGTGACTGTGCTAATTCTCAGAGTTCAGTGATGTGAAAAGCAGCAAACGTACAGAAAGTTAAAAACATAACCCGCAAACAACATGCAATGTTGTTTAGATCTGGTTTAGACTGGATTTTTGTGGCTGAATGACATACTTATGGTGTATTGCCTGTGTTTATGTGTGCAACAGCTAGCATCACATTCCCCATCACACTTTATTTAGACAGTCCAAACTCAAGTCCGGTGAGTTGAATTTCCAGTAGATTTTCAGTGACTCACTGCATTAACATTCTGAGATTTAAGTTAATAAGGATAAGGACTCATCCATGTTTCTGAAATTGCAAAAGCAGGATACTTCAAGAACTCAATCATAACTGGGATACTCAAGTCCATGTAAACACACCCGATAGCCATGTTTCCATATGTATTTTATGCACATTTTGAAGAAATTCTAATGGAAAAGGTCAAATTTGAAAAAGTCCTCAATTTTGCAATTTCAGTTTTATGCTCGCTTGAGGTGGTTTTTGTGTTTTCTGAATAGGTTCAGAAGTGGTAAACATTTAATTTGCATGGTTGACCAGCTGTTTGTGCTTCTAGAGAAGAAGAAGAAGTACAACAGGTAGTGTGGACTGATGAGGAGACCAAATTATCTCATCCATGAAAAAAAACATCACAGCCATTATTTTTGGAAAACAGCACCTGAATGATCTACTTCTACCTGAATGATCTACTTCTACTTTTACAGCCACATGAAATGGAGCCTATAGCGCCACCACCTAATTTATGTACATTTTTCTTTTTTGCTACATTTTGAAATTTTGTTTTAAATGTGCTTGACAATTACATGAAAACATGGCTATGGTCTGTTTAAGGTCTCATTCTTCTTCTTCGGTTTAAATATTGAACGTTACTTGGATAACTGACGCCGGACTTCCTAAATAAAGTGTTTATCTCATTTCTTCTTTTTTTCCCTTTTTTTTGCAGTGGTGACCAACCTCCAGGGCTGAAGGACACAATGTGCTTTCCCTTGTAGTTCACATACTGATTAACATACTTTAGATTTAAATATTGGAACTCTAAGCTTTGATATACAACCATTCATCTAAAATGTGCTCTTATCCACACGGTTACAGGCTTACCTCTGTTGTCCTACAGGATCGAGCCCTCTTTAGATATGTACCGTATATATCCCATATGATTGGTTACAGTAAACATCGCTTAAACCTGATTCAGGTTCATCTCAAACGCTGGGAGAAACCGGACAGGAAAGCCTTGTGCTCAAAATGTACTTCTGCTGTTCGCCCAAATGGGCGACCTGCACCACTCTCATTTGATTTTGAGTGCTCACTTAGAGGAAGGCGGAGGAAACTGCAGCTAGTTGACTCCATGTATAGCTGAAGAAGAAGAGGAAGAAGCATCAGGAGGAGGCCTGCTTGTTCCTGGTTCTGATTTGGAGTCCCTGCTCGGCCCTGGCTGTACGTTATGCCGCGTCTCTGCAAGTTCCACTAAAAACTCCTCCCCTCCATCCCCGCCCTCACCTAATACCGCCTCCCCGGTGGCTAGTTGCTTCATCCTCAGGTTGATGGAGCCATAAGTCCTCTTGGGCCGAACAAATGCTGCTCTGCGCCGGTACATCTCACCCCGGCAAATGGACACCATGAGCAGCACCGACAGGAACATCCCCCCGAGAGTGAGCAGGCCCAGGCCCGCAATGATGCACTTGTCCAGGTGGGAGCCGAGCTGAGCATAGTACATCTCCAGCTTCTCCATCTGCCGGGCCGACACCGAGTCCGGGTCCACTTTTGCCTCACGTGGGATGGTGTAGGCGATGACGACCAGGACTATCCCCGTCACCAGGAAGACCAGGGCAAAGATGAAACCATAGTCTGCCGAGTGGTCGTCGGCTGGGTTGAACTCATTGAAATCCTGTCCATCCTCCTGGACAGCAGTACCACCAACGACTTCCTCCTCATCATACGGCCGTGGAGAAACCTCCTGATGCTGCTGCTCCACCTGGGGAAAGAAAGAAAGAGCAATGAAAGTTAAAGAAACAAAGACGAGAAAGAGAATGAAACGAAAAGAAAAGAAAAGAAAGAGAGAAACCATGAAATGAAACAAACAAGGAAAAAATATAGAAAGAAGGAAACCAAATATTAAACAAAAAGGAAATGAAAAAGAGCAGCGCATGACAAAAAATTATGTCCATAAAGAAATAAAAAAATCAAATAAGGACGAAGAAGGAAGAAGAGAAGTAGAAAAGCATTTAGAAAACAATGTAAAAGTCTTTCAGTGTCAACATCTGAGAATAATGAGAGTAAGTGGATGTGTCTGTGGTGTGGCATGTGGCCAATAATTCAGTCCACAGGGGCTGAACAAAGAAAAACCTGCAATCGATTGTAAAGATTGCTATTTAGACACTATTCCAAATGACAGCTTCACTTTACAAGTGTCACACAGAAGAAGAATTATGTACTCTCTGGCATCATTTATTTTATCAAAGAAATGTAATGTCTCTTGACCAGACTCCTCAGTGTGTTTCCACTTTTTCAGACATGTCATGATGTCGCGTGTAACCTTTTTATGTGCTCCTCTTTGGATGTTTCACTCCTCACTCTTTCCCAGGTCCACCCACTTACCCAAATATGGGCACTTACATTTTCAAAAAACTAAGATGATGACAGCTACAATGCCAAACTTGAGGCTTCAAAACAGCAGTCCACAAGTCAATGGGTCACCCATAGATACATCAGACATTACACTCCACTGACAGGTGAAGTGGTAATAATGTTGACTATCTGGTTCCAATGTCACCTGTCAGTGGGTGGAATATATTAGGAAACAAATGAACATTTAGTCCTCAAAATGTATGTGTTTGAAGCAGTAAAATGGGCAGCGTAAGGATCTGAATGATTTTGACAAGGACCACATGGTGATGGTGACGACTTGGTCAGAGCGTCTCCAAAACTGCAGGTCTTGTCCAGTGTTCCTGGTCTGCAGTGGTTAGTTACCTACTAAAAGTGGTCTAAGGAAGGACAACTGGATCTCAATCCAGTCGAGCATCTGTGAAATGTGCTTGACAAACAAATTTGATCCTTGGAGGCCCTACCTCACAACTTACAGGACTTAAAGCATCTGCTGCAAAGGTCTCGATTCCAGGCCTCGGGTCAGAGCTGTTTTGGCAGCAAGAGACCTTTCCTTCCTTTTCCTTCCTTCCTACTTTTGGTAGGTACTAACCACTGTGGACCAGACAAGACCTGCGGTTTTGGAGATGCTCTGACCCAGTCATAAAAATCCCAATGTGGTCCTTGTCAAAGTTACTCAGATCCTAATGCTACCCATTTTGCTGCTTCCAACACATCAACTTCGAGAACTAAATGTTCTGCCTAATATATCCACCTCAACATTATCACCACTTCACCTGTCAGTGGTCACAATGTTACTGTGATACACAGTAAGCATTTTCTTTGTTTTTCTCCTTTGAAACTTTTCAAAAGTTTGCTTAAGATGCACTTGACATTTTATGGAAACAGCTATAGTCACAGCCTAAATGCAACAGCTATGTAGTATTTTTTTAACATTATCTGTGGTGTTTGGGATTGACTGGCAATCAGTGTTATCTAAAAACATGTCATATTTATTCTATAAAATTGAACAGACATTCAGTTATTATGTAACTACTAACATTATGCTGAACCCCTCCCCTTCCTGTTTCATCTGTTTTTTTATAAACCCACTGACTTTACCTTACTGTGGCCTGAACTTGAAGGTGGACCATTGGAGGACACAGTCGCCCCCTGCTGGTGGTTTTGCTCCTCGTCCTGTTGGTAGGAGGCATTCTCAAAGCCCCGGGCAGTGCAGCCCACTGTGTTGGCTGTCCAAGGCTCCAAGGCAGGGGTCAGTGAAATGCCTCGCCGGCCTCCTCCGCTCCGCAGCTCCCGGAGCTCTACGGCGTTAAAAGAGGACTCCATCAAAATATGATGGGTGTGCTCATGTCTTCACAATCCCTCTGCTTCTCTGCATCATCTTCACTTTAAGAAAAGGACAAAGAAAAATATAGACGGCAGCCTAAGTGCAGAAACAGAATGTCCATATCAACATCAAACTAACATTATTCAAACAAGGGACTTCTCACTTTAATCATTTTTAATCTGTTTTTATCTGCTAATGTTTGTCACTCTGACAGGGTCAAATATTTTATTCAGGTATGTTAAGATTTTACAAGGGTTTCTCAAGTGTTGTTGTGATGTCGGTATGTTGTTAATTCAGTTCACTTTAACTTATTCTGTTTGTTTTTCTTATTATTTTACATAATTTACAAAGTGCTTTGACAGACAAAACAAAAACAAAGCTTAGAGATAATGCAATAACAAAAGTGCAACAGCACCACCAATAGAGCCAAATGATGACAAGACAGAGTTTAAGGTATAAATGAAGAAGAAGCTGACACAAGAAGAGAAACGATACAAAGCGGGAGGTGTTAAAACAGGATGGAAGGGATGCGAGACAGAAAAGTATAAAATGAAAATAGCAATAAATAAAACATGAAACAGAAAAGAAAAGGAAAACAATAAAAGCAATAAAAACACATACAAAGACAATAATTGACAATACTTACATGATTTGTTTTTAAGTAGACACTGATCACATTTTTCACAATGCAGACATCAAAGCTTCTATTAGCAATAAAATGTTATTAATGCAGGAAAAGGACCACCACTACATTAGTATTAGAGAGTAGCTATCACTTTTTGCAGCCAGCCTCTAGTGGCTGTCAGTGGTATGACACTGTCAGATACCTGTGTGTTGGCTTCAGCTTCCAGCCGTGGTTCCTGTTATTACTTGATCAGTGACCTACTTGTTTTACGCATGTGTGACAATAATACTTCTAATCACCAGTATTTAAAAACAAAATGTGTTCTAGGTTTAATTAATGTTATCTTTGATTTTACTAGTGATTAAATAGAAGATTCATATTATTTATTATTAAATAAATATAAATTTTTCTTTATTAATTAAAGACACTGGAGCTCAGACACTAATGTTTTCTCAAAAGCCCCAAATCTTTTAGGATTTTAAAAGACCTTTTGTAGGTAATTTCCCCCAAGTCGGACTGAAGTGGCAAAGTGCTGTTACCTCGTTATCTAATGTTAGTAAGTAGTCTAAACACCCAAAAAATAGGTTTGTAAATTGGCTGGAAGCACTAAACCGCATGTAGAATAGGCCACAGAACGGAAGCTGGGAGACTTTTTTGGCATAGGCGCCAATGAGCAGCTCCCTTGGAATGCATGGGCACCATTTTTGGATCAAGAATTCTAATAATAGATCCATGGATTTGACTGTTTGAAAATCAAGTAGGCTGCCTATGTATTTGATAAAAACATGGATGTTATACTTCATATCTAGGCAAATAAAACCATTTTTATATATCTTCATATCAAGGCAACATTTTTAACATTTTCTTTAAATTCCAGAAACTGCAGAACTCATGATAACGCCAGTGCTTTTAAATCCTCTCACAGCGCCACCTGCTGTCGTGGAAGGCAAATGTGTGATTGTGCCAAAAGCCATGTTACATTTCTTATTTTGTCTTTGTCGGCTATTTTCTGTACTTGTAAGATGTGCTCTATTTGTTTCTGGAGCGTGGTGTATTAGAAATGTGTTGTGCATTGGTTTCATACGAATGTTTTTTTTTTGCAAACCAAACTGTGTGCAAAAAATAATAATAGTGATTGACAGGGCATTTGCAAAACATGTTTTGTGTTAAGTTTTGACAGGAAATTAGCTCCATTCTTTATGGCTGCATATAAGGTTTCAAGTTGAGGTTAGATCAGGAGTTGTTGCAGTGGGGGGTGGGTGGGGGGTAAGTGTCATTCTGGAGGAGACCACTCCCATCAGGTTTTCCATTAAAGTCATCTTCTGGATCTACCGTTAGTCTTTTTTATCAGCACTCAGTCATAAAGTGTGTCTTTTTTCCTCTAACTTCCACATTTCTCCTCCCGTAAAACGCCTTTTTCTGTTTTCCTTAAGCTCCGGTATGCTCGGAGCTAAAGTAGCCCACTGACACAGTTACCGTTATCATTACATCTGAACCACGGGGAGCCCGAGTACCCATGGGCAAGGTGTCATTTGACCATCTGACGCGCACAGCACCGGCCGTCACCATCACCTTGACCTTGCGATGCGCCAAAATACCAAAACCCGGACCACTTGGCTACACTCCGCCTGTGTGTGTGTGTGTGTGTGTGTGTGTGTGTGAGAGAGAGATAATATCATGATGAGTCCGGACTGATAAGCTCCACACAGACTGACACGAGGGCTATTTATGACCGCGACTTAACGGCAGATAACACGGAGGGAAAGCCGATGGAGAGTCCGAGTCAAATGGGGAGCTTATTCCGAGTAAATGTATGCAACCAAGCAACACTAGTACCCATTTCTCCAGAGGGAAACACCGGGTATGGATTGAGCGCAGGCAGCAGCATCCACCCGCTCTGAAACCCAGCAAACACCGCCGATACACAGGGTTACAGGGTACAGGGTTAGGGATGAGGTGGTGGTAAAAGAAAAAAAGACAGAGGGGTCTTACCTGGAGCTGAAGCCGCGACCAGGCGGGGATCACACGGCTGTGGTGGACAACATCGCATCCGGAGAGATGGATGCTGATGGGTGAGTGAGGAGGAGGAGGAGGAGGAGGGGGAGAGAGAGAGAGAGAGAGAGAGAGAGAGAGAGAGAGAGAGAGAGAGAGAGAGAGAGAAACTGACAATGCGCAAAAGCAGCCTTTGCTCTTCTGATGGTGTTTGCGACTGGTGGTGTTTGTAGAGCACCACAGAGGAGAAAATAAAAGGAAATGAAAGGAAATACATTTAAATAAATAATATTGCCAAAATAAAATGAAATAAATATGACCAAAATAAAAATAAAATGAAATAAAAATAAAATAAATAATATTATCAACAAATAAATAAATTATTAATTAAATACATTATACGGCCAAAATAAAATAAATATTATTGCTGAAATAAAAAGAACATTAAATGACTAACATTACCAAAATAAAATAGAATAATGTGCATTGTTTGAATTTCCATTTATAAAATATATATGTGAATTGAACACAACAACAACAACAACAAAAACAACAACAGGAAACATATCAGAAATTGGAAGAGTTTCATCATTGACATGTATGTGTTTATATGCACGTATATAATACTGTGATTATTTCACATATGTTATAAAGTTATATCTTCATATATCCAGAGGATCTATGTATATGACAATAATATACATGGCAACATCACTGGTGATAGAAGGACATTGAAGTCACGTATTACATTTGAATATTCCATGATATATTCTATATATTATGCACAGTAAATGTTTGATAATAAATTATTTGTTTAATAAATTCTCCCCCTTCACACACTGCTTATGAACTGAAGCAAGAATAAGTGTGTGAATAAACTTGCTTCATCTTGATATGCAAAGATAATAATCTCCACAGAGAAACCATACCTGTTACCATAGGAACACTCTAGTACAAGCCTGCATGTCTTTTCAAGCAGCAGTCATGAAAATATGAGCTGAACTCTGTTATTCATCATCTTTTCACATAAACACAGTTTGAATTGGTGCATTTCTACAGCATTATCCAGCTGATCACATCTGCTGCTCTATCAAACTATCAAACGATCCATTTATTTGTCTCCATGGGGTGATTGGTTTTACATCAGTACATGCCAAACATAACATAAATAGAACACAAGACCAGAGAACAGAACAGAGAAAAAAATCCTCAGTTAAAAAGAAAAAAATATGCATATGCAAGAAAAACAGAAAAAGTTGTCAAGTCAATTCCTGAAAGGACAGCAAAATGTTTATAGAGGAAACCCTTAATACTACTATGTACACTGGATGGTTGAAAGGTAAATAAATGACATCATGGCAGCTATTTTACATGCAGCAAGATAAAAACAATATACTTAGAACCAAATGTGTAAATTCAGCCTACTGGACTATAATAACTAATAATTATGAAGCTAATTTCCTCTCAAAACCTAACAAAGAAACAACATATGCAATTCATTAACAAACACAATGTAGTTTGCAACTACAAAACATACAAAACAAAAAGAGATACATATATTTCTGAATCATACTTCAAAAATCATATTTCAACTTCAACTATATATGTATAGATATATACGTGTATATATACGTGTATATATATATACGTGTATATATATATATATATATATATATACATACAGTATATGTAACCGCTGGCACAATCTGCACAAACCGCTGGCACAATCTGCCCACTGTGTTTGTGCTGATGATCTCATGTAAATACCTGGAATAATTTGCCCTCCACAACAGCAGGTGAAGCTAATTTAACCCTTTAACAGGCTTTGTAACTGCCTGGTTGACCTGATACAAAATGCTGTTGTAAAAAACCTTAATTTAAGTAAGTTTAAGTTAAGTAAAAAAAACGTTGGTAGCCAAAGGTAAAGTTTTGTAAATTTTTTTTGTTGTTTTTTTTTGCTTATTTTAATAATTTTTATTCATTTTATTGATTATTTTTGTTCTTTTTTTGTTCATTTTATTGATTGTCTTCTACATTTTTGTTTGTTTCGTTGGCTATTTAGTCAAGTTTTATTCAATTTAAATAAAAATATAAAATAAAAATAATAAAAATGAAATATCCATCTGAATAAAGGCTTTTGGTCTGAAGAGGCCCTTGGATTTGTTTTTTCTCTTTTTGAACAATTTGTGTTCCTTAACAAAGAGCACCTTCGTTACATTTCTTTGAACGTCTGAGGACACTGGGTTTTCTCTTGTTTTCAGTATAATGGATCCTCATGTTTGACGTGTACGTTGGACTGTTCTGAAGCATTTCCACCATTGAAGACTGAATCAGTTCAGCAGAGTACATTAAACCCCACAGACTCGGCATATTTCCACACTAACAGATACTGAACCGGCCCACTGTTCCGAGTCATCCATGTCAGAGGCAGCGGCCTGTGAAATGTTCAGTAATCTCATGTCACGGAGGCTGGGATTGGATTCTTTATCACCTTGTGGAAATATTAAGGTCAGGACAGGAAGTGTGGCATGTCAGAGTCACAGCTCAGAGAACCGACTGAGAGGCTTCTCTGCCGCTCCAGAGGCAGCAGATCCATACAGAGGTGGCCCAAATACTGAGCTGGGCTAATTTTATACCAGACCATTGTATTCATTTAACAGGATAGAGGAGGATATTGTATTCACGAGGAGTTCAATTATTATGGGTTTGTTTTATTCCACACACTGTTCAAATACTAAGAACCCGCTAGAATATGAAGCTCTGTTACATTCAGTGATCAGAGGATTATTATAGGTCATAATACAGGCCATAGGATGTACAACAATATGTGGTTTGGTTTGTGATTTCAGTCTAGTTTTAGTTTTATGAGTGAATGAGTTTTTCTTTAGTTTCAGTGTTTGAGTTTTTCAGGTATTATGAGGAAAGCTTTGATTTGTAGAAGCTGAAAAAGATCAGAAGAAAGAACACATGTCATCAAGTATAATTTAGAGAACCATTGTGTATTAAAGGTCGTATATTATGCAAAACCATTTTATTCTTGTGCAACATGAACCATTATCATTGGGGTCGAAGGAAAACAAAGCTGATTTTACCTGCCAGTATATTGTATGGAACCACGTGGCTGCCAGGCCAGAAAAAGAAGATATTTTCACATTATATCAAGAAAATTTCATGTTAATGTTAACACTTCATGTTATTATGAGCATTATGTAATGTAAAAAGTTTGTTATAACATAAATTGTGTCATAATAATGTGAAAGTATTTTGTTTTAACAATTAATGTTTTATGTTACAAGGCAGGTATTGTCAGTGGGTCTACTGGTGGGCCTCAGGGTTCCCCTAGTGGGCCATGATCTCATTCTAAATGGTTAATGAAAAAGATTTGGTGGTAACAGCGCATGTGGTGAGGAATTCAATCTGAATGTAAACTTTTGAAATGTCTCACGCATGTCACTACAGGTAATCACATTCACATTACCTTTCATTTGATTACCGTATTTCCAAGAAGCAAAGCCTAGTTCACTTGTTATCTTTTTTTGTTTTTTCCTCAGTTATTTGGGAAGGCGGTTCTTGAAGAATTTTTAACAATAAGACATGGGCCTTAAGTTACAAAAGGTTGAGAGGCCCTGTTAAAGGTTATGTATAATTCTGCATTTTGCATGAAACATGCTATATAAGTAAATAAAGTTGAAGTTATGTCGCTCCATGATTGTCAGAGATCCTACTGACCTTATTTGATCTGCCTATGTACTGTACGTACGGTCTGCAAACTATTAGTGATCATTATTCCCAAAGACACAGTGCTTAACAAATGTATTAGACCTGTCATAAAAAGGAGAAAACATATCAGCATCATCAAGTGCTTTAATGTCGACTCTTTCATTTTCAGTGAGTTCTCAAGGTTTTGCCATTTTGAGCAGGAATGAGGAATTTCAACCTGAATTCACCTTTTTATATTCAAATTTGATCTGGTTCACTGGGCTTCTCTGAGAAGTCACAAATTAATCAAGCATAACATTCAACCACTAAAACTAATTTTTCTGTTCAGGAATGAAGTAAATAACTATAATTTGAATCTAAATCAAGAAATAATAATGTGCTTTACTATATACAGTATATAACAGTAAATTTGAAAATTCATGCATTACAATAATAATATTTTAACATTAAAAATATCATTTCAGTTAAAGAGCTTCTACATACTGATGTATTAACCATTGCAGAAACATAAAGAATGACTTTGGTAATTACCAATGCTGTTCATTTAGGGCAGCTGTGGCATAAACCTTACATTGGGTGGTGGTCTAATACATTTGTTAAGCACTGTAGATGTAATAAAACAGACACTGTCCCTGATGGAGAATCCAATATTTTCACTATTTTGAGTTTTGCTGAAAATTCAAATATCAGCCACATTTGGAGTGAAATATTTTATATAACTATCCATTTCAGAAAGTAGACATAGCAAAGATACTAAAAAAGAAACACATGGTTGTTCTTTGTTGTGCTTGCATTAAATGTATTGGTGAGAAAAGTAACCAAAAAGTAATCAAATGTAATAATTTAAACTACTTTGATTAAGTTAACAATAAATACATGACTTATTACATTTTTAACAGTAACTTTTATTCTGTAACCTATTTCGTGTCCCTATGTGTCACAACTGTCTTCCAAATCGTCCAAAGATTCCACACAGATGGCTTCAAGTACGTTTTATTGCAAAACTTGTGATGTTCACAGAAAATACAAATGTGCTTGAAGTGAACATGAGTCCGGTGACAGATTCCCATTCATTATTGTAATATAAGCTGCATGATAGAAATGTCTACGCACTTTATCTGCATATTTACAACAGTCCAGATTTTCTGTTCTGCTTGTGTGCTTTCAGATGTCAACGACAGAAACAATACTGGATTTACACAAGAGATTTGTAACATCACGAATCCTGGATGACAGTGAAAGATGAATAAAATGTTATGTTCAGTAAAAAACTGTGTAGATACTACACACTTGAATACAAAAATGTTGCTCAGTCGAGCAGGTTACATGAATCATTATTATTATTATTAACATTATGGTTTAGAACCACCAAAACAAAAGATGAAAAAAGCAGTAAAACGGATTAGTAAAAGAATAAAATTACACCAAAATTGTCTTGCAGTGCTAAAACCTCCACAAATGCAGAGACCTCAGCAAACCTTGCACTGGACGACCTTGAGAGAATTTACAATAAAACATGATTTATCCATCTGTAAGAACTATGTACATGTTTAGAGTTAAACTATATCAATATCTCTGAAATTTTTTAAAAAAAATACTTGATGTGAGGAATGAGAAGCTACAAACGCTTTGTGTGGGTGAGAATTAAACAGTCACCTCAAAAGGTTTTCAATCCCAGACTCTAGACTTCAAACTACTGCTCAAAGGATCTAATCATCAAATGCAAGCTTTTCCTTTGGACTAACTTAGATTCACATTTAACAGACCATATTCGCATGGCGGCCGTTTTCCCCAGTCACATCCCGCTCAGGGTGTGAATCTCAAAAAGGACAAGGATACTGCTGTGTTCATGTCGTATAAACAAACTGTCATTGTATAACTGTTTACCAATTCATCAGCAACTGAAAACACGATGGAGAGTGAAAATCCAGAGGGACATCGGACCACATCTCAAAGTAAAACTACACATTTGATAAACATTTAACTACCATCAGACAACAGCTAACATTAGCATTTAACCACTTCCTAGCTAACATTACTGTTAATGATATGAGAGGCATCAATTAATTCTGAAATTGCTGTCTTGTCACTGGATGAAGTGCCTGAAACGCACTTTAGTGTTAGATGTAATCTGTATGAACATTACACAGAAATACATGTTGCAGTGATAATTCAGAATAATGCAGAAGTAATTTAAAGATTTCCTATTGTATTACATAACACTATTGAAAAGTACTGCTAGCTAAGAAGTGGCTGAATGCTAACTGCTTCATTCTTAACTGTTCAAATTTACTGTTTTGACTTTGAAATATGGTCCCATGTCCCTCTGGATTTTCTCCTTTGTGTTTTCAGTTGGTAAACAGTGATATGATGACAGACTGTGGGAATATGGACTATTGAAAGGCTAAGTCCCGCTCCTTCCACTGTGGCCCATGGGAAATTACTTCAGAAAAAATATGTATGACAATCAGTGGTGAAAGAGAACTCATTTTTTGATCCTCTTTGAATCTGCTATCAGCCTGGCAAGATGCAGGTGAGTTGGACATAAAGTTTTATTTTTAGCCTCAAATGGAGCTAGTGTAAGCTAATGCTACAAGCCAACGTCCGGCAACATCCAGCAACAGCCTGCTCTTACTGGCTTGTGAGGGTTTCTATTAGGACTGGGCGTTAAAACAACTCTCAAAAGACCAATAACGATGATGAGCTTTGGACATTGGCACTCGATATGGACCTAACAGCATATCACACACAAGAAATACATGTGACGCCTGTGAAGCGTCACATGTATTCATCGTTTCTCTGTTTGGTGAAGAAATCTCGGAAGGCTGTCAACAGGCAAATGTTAGAACTGAAGCAGTCAGGTAGTAAAAACTGCTGACAGTCTATTCTGTGTTTTAGTTTCATTCACAGATGAACTGCTTCTGTTCTGCTGCCACTTGTGTCAGAGTCTGACCCAGGAATGGAGAATTCATGGTGCATTCAGTGCACCTCGTAAAGTCTGACAATCATTTTGAACGTTGTAATGCTGCATCAAGTACCCCTCACAAATTCAGAAATCTGTACTCAAATGGCCACATTACACTAAGAGGATGAAAATACTTCACATTCATATTCTAAGGTTTAGCTATGAACCCTCTTCCTTCAGGCATTATCTGGATACTCTTCAAACTAGCAGCTTGATCAAATTCTATATTGTCAAAAATATCGATCAATATGGAAAAAAAAATACCATGATCATATTTTTTTTGCCGTGTCGCCCAGCCCTAGTTTCTGCTCAAGGTATTGCTGAATACTTCATCAAAAATATTGTTTGATATTTATGATTAGAAATCGAGGAGACTCTAATCTAATCAGTGTGTAAAGCCTCACGCAACAGGATCAGAGGTCCAGACCAGCCTCGAATCTGGAATCTGACCCCAAATCCTCCAGCTATCCTCCAGTGTGAAGTCAGCATAAGTTAGCAGGTAATACAATAAAGTGTCCTTTCTGTATATGTGTCTGTTTAGGTAATATCACATTTTTCATATAATTTTTTGCATCAAAGTTTGAAATAGTGCGACACACTGCTTTGGATGAAAATGGATGGAAATGAATAATGCTGGGTCAACATATAGAAAAGTTAAAGGTCAGGATTAGAGATGAAGGAGTCCGTTCCGTTGTCATTTCCTTGAACCAGTGCCTGGAGGTGTCCTAACAGAGGATCAAGTTCTGGTGGGTCCTTCAGTGACTCTGCCGCTCTGACACGACGTCCTGCAGCCGCTTCAGCAGAACGTCCGGACTGCTGCCGTTCTCTGGACACACCCTCTTACTGGGAGAGTCGCACACTGATGACATCATGATGTCGCCCTCCATGGTGAAGGCCCTCTTTCTGCTCACACACCCCTGACGGATCATGCGGTTGATGTCTGACAATTCCTGCAAGGAGGGAGCAACAACAATGAGAAAACAGAGAAGAAGACGACGATGGGTTCTGACAACACGCCGTCTGACGAAGGGCGTCTGGGCGGGAACGAAGATGCGAGTTACACGCAACATTATATTGTTTTAAAGTCATTATTGTTAACAAAAACTAGATGTGAAAAAACATTTTACTACCTGAAATAAAAGATGGATACTAGAAACGTGCACTTATAAAACTAACTCAAATGAACACAAATGACAGAGAAAATGTGTTTTATTTTAGTCTTTGTCCATTTTCTGATACTCCCAGAATACCAGTCTTATGGAGATCTATCCTCCTGTTTTTTAGCTGCCAGTTTTACAACAGGATGTTTTGTTGAGTTTTTATTGGAGCTGCACTGCAAACACACTATCAGTCTGTGCAGCTACCATCACAAATGGCTGCAGTTGAAATGTGTGTGTCTGGTGATATTTTGGATTCAGTGACACTGAGCAGACAGAGGTACTGTGGAAAACATGCAACATGACAGTTGATGCACTTTTTTTCAAGTTTTTTGTATTTTTTTGTGTACTAGTCTATATATGTGAGTTGGAATAAAATACACTTTTCAAAATGATAAGTGATCTGTGCGTTTTCCTTGTTAACCAAGCAGACAGACTCAAATCACAATATTGTCCACAACAACAAAAATGTGCAGCACTAGTAGAGACCTGCCTTGTGTACATTTTAAAGTTGGAATGTGCTGTAGATTTTTGACTTACAGGTGCAGACAGACCGACAGACCTGATTAACTTAACTAAACTAGTAAAACCACTTTAAAAACTAATTCAAATAATCGATATCAACTTTGGCAAAAAAAAAAAAAAAACCTATTGGTGGATCAGTACTCTGAGTGTGTGTGTTTACCTTGGAGGGGCTGCTATTGATCCTGTAGGTGTAGGAGTTGGGTGTGAGGCAGCCTGTAGAGTTCTTGTGAGGGGAAACGTACAACGAGTGTCTCTGAGAAACACGACGAGGAGACAGAGGCTGAGCCCGAACTGACGGGAACGGAGACAGAGGAGGAGCGTCTGCCTGAGAGCGCACACGCACGCACGCACAGACACACGCACGCACAGACACACAGAGACACACACAGAGACACAGACACAGACACACACACACACACAGACACACACACAGAGACACACACACACACACGTCATGTTGGGTTTTAAATGGAGGGCAGAGGGTTAAACAGACCACAGAAGTCAAACTTTGTGTGTCGTACCCGGTTATCATAGGTGGCGTATCTCAATGCAAAGCTTTTCATCTTCAGGACAAACACAGTGTTGTAGAACTGGATGAGGTCACCGCGTTCCTCATCTCGTGATTGGTCGGAGCTCGACTCTTCTGAGATCTGATTTGTTTTCTCTGCGGCTGAAGAAACACAAACATCAGTTTCAAAGATCAATTGTTTTGAGTCATTTATCAAATATCATACCAAACAGCTGAGCCTGTGAAGAACGTTTCCAAACGTTTCCATGACTTTTCAAGGGTCAATAATATAATTCCCATAATCGTTCATAGATGTGTACTTTAATTTATTATTGTAAGAACAGCTAGAGCAACCTTTTACCTTCTGTAATTGGCTATTTTCACTTGACCTCAAAAGCTATGTTGTCACATTGTCCTTCATTACAGACATAACTTTACAGCAGGTTTCAACAAGTTACATTTCTGACTTTTTAAAACCTTTATGAATGGAATTTATGACACATTTCACATTATATTATTTGCTAATCCATACTGGCAACAAAATGTTTTCCCCCTCATTTCACAGTTTGCATTAGAGCATGGTGATTCGATGTTCAGTGGACACGACTTTATTACGATGAAGTTATTATGAATTGTTTAGTGCAAGAAGGCTTTATGCATTATATGAACACAAGTTGTGCTCCATAATGTAAACAGGTGCAGATGTACCATTCACATGACAGCCACAACAACATAAAGCTACATTACTAACATTCAACCATCATGTTTCAACACCCATCTGGACTGCTTCACTGTTTCACATGTCATAACTGTTGTCAGCAGTGTGTTATGTGTTTTATCTTACATTCACCACCAGACACAGGGTCCACCTCCATGTTCTCATCAGACACCTGCTCTCTGGGAGTGTGACGCAGTAAGACGCTGCGGTACACCTACACACACACACACACACACGATTCTGTATTACACTGACAAGCATTGCTTTGTTTTCTTTAATTAACTCATTAAATTATTAAATTAAATAAGCATTGTTTTACATTAACAGTCAGTGTGGTTAGTGTTTGAACTCATGTGATGCGTTGCAGTGTTATTTCATATGACATTTGGCATTAAGTGTATCATGTGTAGTTGTATGTGAGAGTCTTACATGGCTGTTGGCCTGAGGTTGGCTGCGATAACACTTCATGATGTCCTGGAAGGTGTGAATCTCTTTGGTGATCTGTGAGAAACAAAACAAGGAATTCAAGGAAAAATATTATTTTGGTGTCACTGATCCGTTTCAGTACCAACACATTACCAAGTATGAATCATTACTAAAATAATAACTAGTGTCTGGTAGGGTGTACCATCAACTGAACAGAGTTAAGATTTATCTGCTGTGGCTCAGGGTAGATTCAATTATTTGTTTCAAGTACTAAGTTACAATTACAAGTATGACAGAGGCAGATAGGATCCCTTCAGTGATTACAAATGTACATGAGAACTAAAACATATGCAACCAAGATTTTGGATAATAAAATAATTCTACAAATAAGGATGCTCATGACTTTTAATCAACGACAGGTTTTCTCCGTCATGAATGCTGCACAGCACACAAACAGAACTTAGGGCTGCTGCCAGAAACACATTTCTCTCCCAGCTGAAACCTTTTATTTGCAAATTAAAAACCTTACTAAGGTGCCAGAAACATATTTCCTAGTGTGCATTCAGCAGTTTGAAAACCATTGTGCTCAGTTTTCAACATTAAATGTGACACAGATGAGTGTTCTCACTTTGGAAATGATGTAAACGCTGCAGAGCAGCAGCTGGTCGAGATGTCTGTCCCACATCAGATCAGTACAGTGGACCAGAGCATGTTCAAAACACGTCCAGATTTTCCCACGAAGCTCAGATGAGATGTCCATCTTCACACACAAATCCCTCAACCGCACACTGGCCAGGTGATACACCTGTCAACATAGACAGAGGGACAAGACAGAAAGCAGGTCATCCCGATTCATTTGTGTTTTGTTTTTTTTTTTTTAAATATCACAGCCCTAAAATATTTTTCTGGAGTTGAACACTGTCACTTTTCTAGCTCTCACCTTCCTGAAGAACAGTGCCAGAGATCCAGTGCGACGTGGTCGACCACTTCCTGTCTGAAGGTCAGAGGTCGTAGGTGCAGATGTGATGCGGCTGGGTGAGGCGGTCAGTAGGAACTGAGCTGTGACGGCACCGGAGGAGTCACATGGCTGAACTGGGATCAGTGTGATGGTGCGATCATTACTGACACCTTGAGACCAGAGAAAACACAAAAGAAAAAAACATTAAACAACAGGAGTTCAGTTCAGACTCTGCAGTTCAGACTCAAGACAGCTGAGGTTTTCCTATCAGAGGCACACGTATACATCCATGTGTATATTATGAGGGTTTTCAGAGGACATAGGTACTTTTGTAATTTTGTGGAAGACTTAGGCACATAGGTGTGGTGTTTGGGGCAAGAAGATTTGACATTTTTTAATAAAAAATATGTCACATCATTTTGGACCACTACATTTGTGTACAACAGTTTAGAAAAGGGATTGACAATGTCCAAAATAAGTCATTTAGTTTTGATGCGCTCCAAAATGTTTTTTAAATTAATGTGTTTTAGGTGGTGTCCAGAATGACCTGGGTGTTGGGCCTAAGCCTTATAATAGCAGGGAAAACCCTTATTAGAAAACAAAAGGAGTCTGCTGCCACCATGTGGTAGAAAGACAGAACACATGGTATATCTGGATAGCAGACTCATCTATTCTGGTCAGAAATCTAAATTGGAACTGTGTGTGTCTAAGAATAAAAGCTGAACCAGCTTTACAGTATAAAGCTGATCCTACTGACTGTTACATTTTCCATTAAATAAATATTCAATATTTAAATATCTATTCCATAAATACAACTTTTTTCGGTTTTGTTTGTTTGTGTTATTGTGTAACTTTGGTATTTTAACACGAGTTTGGATCCTAACAGATCAAGGCAGCAGTAGCTCAGTGAATGGATTTGAAGAGACTGATATAATGGCTTCAGTTCCCCATCCCAAAGGGCTGATGGTTACATAAAGCAGAGGAAATATTCTACATATAGTGTACTGTTTAACTGATATTGATTTTTTATCTGTTTAAAATTCATTCTGCTGTTCCCTCAGTCTACAGTAGTACATAGTTTAGCTTCAGTACTCCTGTCTGCTGTAGGTGAGACATGGAGAAGGACCTCATACAACCACACTTCTGAAAGTTTAAGCTTCATCCTGCAGCAGACATGTATGTATTTCTTTATGTTTATTCATGTGACAGTATGTAAATGTGCATGTTGAGTACCTTGCAGTGGGATACTAAGGACAGTGGTCTGTGTAGTCGGCGGTCCAATCTTCAGGGTGCTGGTGGAGCCAAACGTCAGCCTTTTAGCTGGGGACGACAACGGGCTCCCGTTGGACGTCACTCCTGATGTTGGAGCCGGGGGGTCATCGCCGAAGAGACGGCGTTTGGCGCTGCCAGCTGCCGGGGAGCTGTACCTGTCATGAACTGACAGCGGCGACGGAGGCACATCTGGAACAATAAGAACATGCAGATTTTACACACAAAGTGAATATAACCTGTATCCACACAGTTCCAACATTCTTAAACACTGACCTTTGCGTGCACTGCCCAGGCCTGTTCTGAACTCCCTGATGCGGGGGTGGATGATGGGAGAGAGGGCGACAAGAGGCAGGTGGGTCTGACTCCCACTGGTCGAACCAGAACCAGAACCAGAGCCTGTGTCTAGACTGGAGGAGAAATTAACCTGGTGAAAAGAAAATGAATAATAAACAAATGTGAATTTTTAGACCTAATAAATGCAATTAAAGTTTATATGTAAGGCTGTCAATTGATTTAAAAAAAAATTAACTAATTAATTTTTTCTTCTTAAGCCCAAAGCTTGTAATAATTTATATTTAAATGTAAAAAGCACTGAATTAATGACGAAT